>JAHBCN010005329.1:0-56213 GCA_019359885.1 Listronotus oregonensis
GCATTATAAATTCTACACAATCATGACCTCAGATAGTCAGGTTCAATCAGATTGCAAAATTTTAAAATACCTTTTAAAAATACGATATTACGGCCTTATTTCAGTGCTTTCGAATAAAAATGTGCGTTGTTTACATTTTTTTTACTTTTGTCCTAAAACCTACTTACATTCCATAATTTTAATCAAATATTTTAAAGATGGCATAACTTAACAATATATTTACAGGTAACTAAAATATTCATGTAAATTTACATACCAAATATCATAACTTTATGTGGAACGAGACCGAAATTATAATAGGGGAAAAATAGGCCGAAACATTTCGTGTAAAATAGTAATATAGTGCGCCTATTTACTTAGCTTTTATTTTATTTTTATGTTATTTTTGTTTTTATGTTATTTCTCTCTAAAAGTCAACCTTTACACCCTATTTTTATAAAATCTGTAAAATATTAGGAAAAAGATTTGTATAAAAACCTCTAACGTTATAAATAACGCAGAGTCATTGTTGAATCTTGAAAAACTCTCTAAAAATCTAATAAAAGAAACAGTTCAGTAAACTCCACAGAGATTAATTTTCAAAAGATTGAAAAATAAAGCCAGGTTTACAAAATACTTTTAAGCCTTTTTGCAGCTCGCTAATGGATTAAGTTTTAAAGTTTTTTAATTTCTTTTTTAGAGTCGCAAAGTTGAAAAAGTTTGGCAAGTTATATAGATTGAGTTATTGTTTTTTTTTAAGGAAATGGGAATTTAATGTTTGGATAGATTTAAGGAATAAACAGAAATAAAGAAAATTGTAAACTAAAATTGTCTATTTAATACAAAATATTAGTTTTATATAAAATATAAGAAAATAAACTAAAAACTATATTTTCTAAATTTATGGTAATTATGGTAAATGTTTTTTTGTCTTGGGACAGTTCGACCAATTTTCTAATTGAAAATATATTTTCTAATTTTGTGGTGGATTCATGTTTTAATAAGTTCATGTTGGATTACTCGCCTGCAATGTTTCTAAAGAATGGGACCACTTCAGTCCTGGTCCCGGGACATAGCAAACTGCGTGTGCTCGGTCCTATTGACCCCTATGAACTGGCAGACCGCCTGAAAAAGAAAAAAACTCAAAAAACTTATCTACGTTTCGCAAGTCTGCCTATGTTATTAAGATAAACTATAATACAGTCATGGACAAAAATATCTAATAATCTTTAAATTTGCCATAAGACGCAATGCTAATTGTTTGTACCAAAAATATTTATATTACCGCTTAGAAATCATCAAACGAGGTGAGTAAAATGTAAAGTGTTAAAAAAAGACAATCTCACAGTTGTGTATCATTACATTTGCTGTGTTACTGATAACCCCACAGTGTTCAGTTTTTTGGATTTCAGTTTTTGAACTTGATGAAGCTGGTGCTTTGTGTAGCAGACGGCTGTGGTAGCTTGCGTTACCCATGACAATAAAACTGTTGTTTGAAATATTTTTTAAAAGATCATTTTGAAACCAGTTTTCAAAAAGTTCTGCACTTGTATCCTCATGATAATCCAAGCTAGAATCCTTAATGTTCTTTGCAGACAACAGCAAGCAGTTTGGAATAAATCCGTCTTCTGAATCAGCGTGTATTATGGTAATGCGTTTTCCTTTATTGGAAGGTGCTTTCGTCTGATGGTTTTGACTGAAATCAACCTATCCTTTGGATACTGTGTGTATCAAACCATGTTTCTTCAAGGTAAATTCTGGATCTGTTTTTTAACCTATATCTTTTAATTTCTTGAAGGTAATTAAATCTCCAAGTACGTAATCTGTGCGATTCCATTACTACTTTTGTCTATTTTGCAGTATTTAAATCCCATTTTACAAACAACTCTATGGTGAATGGCACGGCTAATATTTATATTGGTTTCGTCTTCGTCTAGCTTCTTTTTAAGTTTATCCAAGGTAGAAACAACCTCGCTTTCATAAAAACAATATATTTTGCTTCTTATTAGGTCCTGATCACTATTGTCTATACGGTGAGATTGTTATTTGTTCAATTTTTCACTAATAATAATATCCCTTATCGATGATATTGGAGTTTTTGTAAGTAAACAGGTTTCTTTTAAAGCTTCTTGTTTAATTAGTGCTCTACTGATTATGGTTTCATACACATTTTTCACAACCTGTTTTGCATCTAATGACAAATGATTTCGACGCGACATATTATATTCTCGTAAAACAACTTTTTCGAAACGCACAGTAAAAACAGTTATTTTACACTGCCACTAAAATATTAGCCGAAATATTTATAAACCTAATGGTCAATACTCAAGAAATACCTGGCCCACCCCTGCCATTATGGAATAATGGGTTTACCCAATAACAATGGGTAATAAAATTGTTTAAGGTTTTTTGGGGTATTGTCCGTCAAAAGCCATAGCGATATACTTTGAGACAGACTATACACTCGTCATCGAAACCAATATTTTTTACAATCTGTAGCTCGTTTACTATTTTCTTTATCATTATATTATTATATTTATAAAATTCGATCCGCCTGATTTGAAAGTCGTCACCAAAAGTGTTTAAATAATCTGCACCTTAAAGATGAAATTTACTAAGTTTCAGTTTTTGTCGATACAAAAAGGATCATTGCAAACTATCTGAGAACCTCAATGTAAGTTGCTTTGTGCAGCATTTTTTGCTGATGTCTCTTTATGCGTTAATAAAAATGCATAGATTTCGAGTTAATTTGTAAAATAATGACAAATTGACCTCATTCTAAAAAACGTAAGCCTGCATTTAATAGCTCTTTGTAATTTTCTCATAACTCAGGCACCAAAAAACCATAATTAATTATAAAAGTTCTTTTACGAATTTGTTTTTTTATTTAACGTGATACTCAATAGCCTATATAGTTAAATACCAACTATAGAATTTCCAAAGATTTATTACATATGGCATTGCTTTTGCTGAAAAAACAACTATTTTGCCGGCTAAAGAGGCAAAATTTATATGGTTTCAGAGTAGAAGAGACGAAATAAATCTAATTCTGTTACGGTCCACTAACGAAAACGCACAAAACAAAGAATTTTCAATCCATTTATCTTTATTAATTCCAGCCCTTTAGGCGAACCGTTATTAAACTAAAGTGACATCCTCGGTTCGATAAAGCCATTTTTTTAAAGTCTCAATTGAATGTTGTATGTAACAGTAAATAAAAACGTTTTGGGACATTTCGTTTATCAAAACTATTTCCAAATGTAAGTTTAATGAAAAAAAAAACAATATGTGTGGTTCTCTTTACGGCTCTTTTATACAGGGTGTCGAAAGTATGATGCTTACGATTTTAATGAACGATAGTGGAGCTCAAAACAAGTCAAAAAGTTTATATGACATATGGGTCAAAACTTAACAGATTTTTGTCCTAACGATATTAAAGTTTCAAACTTTGGAAGCAATTATTTCTGAAAAGCTTAAAAATTGAAACTGTTGTCTTAATCGCTTATCCCAACCGCTGTGTTCACACATCGTCGTTGTGGTTGGGCCCAGTAGGATCTTTTGGAACATACGCTAGAGTTGCTGGTTATCGGCAACTCTTGTTGCCACCGTATGGAACGGGATCCGAAGCTAAGATTAACCCAAGGCTTTAACTCAAGGTGTTAGCATACCGTGCTGATGAGTGAATGACATCCTGTGCCTTAAACAGGTGTCCCCAACGGTGCCTCTGAGATACAGGGCGACCTCTCAGAGTATCTAGCCTTGCTGCGGTAATGCGGGGCTCTGCCGTGGTGGACTATTACCCCTAGCTCCAAACAGAGGGCAGACAGAACCGCTTTCATAGGAAAAAAAGTGACATAGGTGCCCTGACCGATACGGATAAATCCGTTTGAGATGTGCCACTCAAGGTCACAAGCAGACAAAGGTGCGCTGACCGAAACGGGTGAATCCATTTCGTAAGGTGCCCCTGAAGTCACCGGAAAGGGCTAATCCATCCCGAACAAACAGGTGCTTAGGAAAGGGTTCCCTGAATCCAAACAGAAGGCGGACAGAACCGCCTTTATAGGAAAAACGGTTCCCTGGCTTTAAATAGAAAGCGGATAGAACCGTTTTCATAGGATAAGGCCGGAGATGCGGCCTCAGAAAGAATATCTGGTTCCTGTAACAAGGACCTGGTAGCTACCCACGTCACTAGACCGAGAGAGGAGGGCATGATGGATCTAATCGTCTGCTCGTCATACTCTCCAGGAGACAGGACACCAGGACACATCAGAACACATTGTGCTCGTGTCCGGTAGCGACACGAGTAAAAGGAGATGTAAGAACTCTCTCCCAATCTGGTATTAAATTCATTAGAGGTCCGATCCTATTGGGAGAAATATAAAAAAGTTTGAGCCACAATAGACCGAGCGGTCGCAGTGGAGGGCGTAAAAACTCCACTCACTTTAAACCTACCTACCTACCTACCTACCTCTAATCGCTTATCAGTAGATTTATTTGCTAATAAAATAAACTAAGTTTTAAATGATTCAATCTACACATAAAAAAAAAAATCCCTTCTTAAAAATTAAAAAAAATTGCCAACACAGCTACCTAGAAGCCTTGTGCGTGGTCAAGTCAGTCGTAGTACTGTCGCGATATTTTTGTCCGCTCAAAATGTTTTCAACTAGGAAAAATATGCCGATATGTTGTTAATTTACGCGAAAACTGGATTCGTCGAAGTAAGGCTAGAGAACGACTTTCTATTTTTAAAGCAAAATAAAAAAGTGCTGTTTTAAATCATAATGATTTGTGTTTTTAAAATTGTTATTTAGCCGAATTTTGTGGTACAATTATTTTTAATTACAATTTTGTAAAAATGTAAATATGTAAAACCTCTCAAAAAACGTTTGACGTTTGACTCAGTGTGATGAAGCGGGCGGTGTTGCCAAATTTTTTAAACTTTGGAAAGCTATATTTCGGAAACAATTAACTTTTGACCCATGTGTTTTTTGATTTTTTGACTTTTTTTAAGCTTCACTATCGCCCATTCGTAAGCATCATAGTTTTTACACCCTGTATATTATCAACTTAAGTATTCATTTACAAGGTATACAGTGGACCAATAAAAAAAATCCTATTTGATGCAGACTTTACTAGTCACTCGGTATTACACGAAGGTATTGGCCTTTTAAAACACCTAAACGCCATCCGAGATATGAAAAACCTTCTACTTGCTTATTTTGGCGTTGATGCTCGACACACAACTCGATATGACATCTATTTTAAAATATAAAATGTTTCCTATAGAAACTTTTTCAGTTTAAAAGTTTTTTTACAGAAATTTTTATAGTTTAAAAGATTTTGGCATGACACATTTCGTGCTGCTTTTATTTGCAGTTTTATTTATATTTTTACAGTTTGAAATTCCTTGCTGCAATTTATATTTTTTTTTAATATTCTCAAGTATAAAATTAAGGCTTAAATTAAATTTTTGATTGTTATTTATTAACTTAATTTTAACTTATATTTAACGCTCGTTTAAATTAGGTTAACTGTATTGTGTCAAAATATTTTAAGGATGGTACCTTCAAAATCACTAAAATATTTTCCAAAATGGCCAAACAGCTGCAAGAAAAAGGGGTCCTGTCGTATACTTGTTCCTGAAAAAAAATTTAGGCAAAAAGTCTTTAAAACTGTAAAATTAATTTATTACATAAACTATTAGGTTTTCCAGAAAGTAGTCCGACCAGATGGATATATCCCTAAGGCCTTCAATGCCACAAAGAGAATATGTATTTTATGGATGTGTGTTTGTGGGCATCATAGGTTGAAAATGGTTTGTTCCTATATTATACAGAGTGTTTCTAAGTAATCTAATACAATTAAGGGGGGAGGAGAGATTTCGCATTTATTTTATGAAAAAAATATTATATTAACATATGCTGAAAAATATCTCCTTTTCAAAAACAGGGTTTTTTTCAAGTTTTTTGCAATTATTCGGTAATAAAAGTGTCGTTTTTTCAAAGCTTAAACGTTTACAGTGTTTATTAAAGAGCATGTTATAGTGTAAAAAAAAATCGTTTCATCAGGAGCGTGCGCGTAGGCACTGTTTTAATATTATTTTTTCGGGGTATTAGAAAAACTATAAAAGATAGAGCAAATCTAAATGCACGTTCTTAAGTTCTATTTTTAAAACAACAGCAATGATCAAAAAAGTTCGTTGGCTAATGAATAACATATTTATGTAGAATTTTACTTTTTATCTGTTACAGTTTTAAGTTTCCTGTTTTTTATAAGGAACACCCTGTATATAATTTAATTTTTTGTTTCCAAATAAGATTACCTATCTACTAATATCACACACCTAATATTTGTATTTAAAATATTGATTATTTGTAAAAAAAAATAGGGAAAACCTTATAAGACTCAAATTTTGCATTTTGCTTTCTTTCAATAAAGGACGTACCCAAAACCGTCATTTAGCCCTTACCTTCTTTAAACACGTTCCCATTGCTTAAAGCTATCATTGCAACTGGAGGTAAAGATTTAAACATGTTGCAGTGTCAAGGGGTGTTTCAGCCCTTTGTTTACGAACACATGTTTAAAGAAGTTCAATAAACAAAAGCTTAAGGTTTGTAAAACAAAATGTTTATTGAATATGTCCAACAAACAAAAGTTTATTAAACAAGTTGCATAGTGTAAACGCGGCTTTAAGGACAATAACATCTAGTATATATAATTAGTGTGGATCCCATGTCCCACTTTTAACATAAAAAAAATTAAAAATCCTAGATCCGCTGTCGTCTACAGAGAAAAATTAGTTTACCAGTATATTTTCTTAGGACTACCTAAGGCTGCACCAATTTTCTAATTTAAAAATCTTTTAACTTCGTTTGTATTAAAACTTTGCGGCGGAATTTTCAGTTTAGTCCTTACCTCGCTTGAATGAACTCAACTTCTAAACTTTTCAATCGCTGAACACATTGACTATTCGGAGGCCTTCGATTTCTTTTTTGATTCCCTTTCAAATATTTTTTTAGTTATCGTTGACCCGTAACTCTAAATCGAGCCCTTTATTGTATTAATTTTGGCATTTCTATAAAACGTAAAATGTGATTTCTTATACGAATTTCAGTAAAGTTAGGGTAGGAAAAGGAAGCAGACATAAAGGAAGGTCACCAAATTCTTGTATTTAGGTATTAATTTATTTAATATGTAAAAAATATATAAAACAAATAGCTTTAGTGGCAATTTATAGACCCGTCGCTCACCTCGGCCCGACGGACCTGCTTTTAAACCGCCTTTCTTGCCCCAAGAATGTATTTAATTAATTTATAAAAATATTTTCAAATATTAGTTGTGCTTATTTTATAACATAATAAGTGAGTTTATGAATTTTGACGCAAAATAAAAAGCAACTAAATTTAAATTTACTCTTTAATTAAGGAAAACAAACAATAAACAAAAAGGACTGAAAGTCCTAAAAGAACGCAACTGGGTAACTCTCCTGTGGGTACCAGGACCTTCGGGAATAGAAGGCACCTAAAAAGAGGATAAGCTGGCGAGACAGGGATCATCCACACCATACTTTGGACCAGAACCTGCCCTTGGAGTGACCAAAACCACAGCACGAAGGCAAACCAGGGAATGGATCCAATACAAGTACCAGGCATACTGGGGAACCAAGGAATGGATCCGAAACAAACACGTGGAATACTGGTAGTGATGAGCAAAGCAAAACCAAGACCAAGACCGGGCTAGTCTTGGTCTTGGTCTTAGTCTTGCAAGCCTAGTCTTGGTCTTGGTCTTGGTCTTGCTGCAAGATTCTTGCTGGTCTTGCTCTTTTTTTGGTAGTAATAATTTAAACTAAGTGATCTTAAATAAAATATATATTTTAATACTTAAAAATAAATAAAGATGAATACTATATTCTATGCATTAAAATAATAAAATTATAAAATATATCAATATTAACCTTATATTTTAAATGTAGGGGTTTATTTATTTATGCTCCATTTTTAGTTGAATTGAGACACAACCTGTTTTTATACTTTTAGAGGCATATAGAAACATTTTAGTAATAAGAATAATTTATTTTTTTTTTAAAGAAGCATATAAAATTAAAAAATATACAAAACTATGTACTGTGTGAGCAGAAAATTGAAACTTTTAATTTCAACCAGATCTGAAATTTCCCTGAAAATGATTCTAATATGAAAACATTGGTTTCTGATTCAAAAAAAAAGTTATCCGGAAATCTTTTCAGTTCATATAAACTTTTTATTTTTAAATTAGTCAAGTATTTGTCGTAAAAAGTTTGTACAAATACTTTATATACATTCTGCATATACAAGGTGGCTCAGTAGTGTGACAAAGCTTGATATCTCCAAAACCGTTCATGATGGTAAAAAACTGAATATACAAAAATTATAGAAAAAGGGCGTAAAATGTGAATGTTTTTCTATTTCAGAATTTTCCGAAGAATCCACTGCCACTCAAGAAAACTCCCTTATTTTTAGCTTTTAACCCAAAATAAAATATTTATGACGAAAAATCAATTAAAAAAAATCGCCACTCTGTATACTATGCTGTAAAATTGTTAAACTGTCATATAGAAACAACGTTAACGTAGATGGTTTTTATATATAATTTTCGGTTTTGACAAAAATTTAATTTTATTCTTTTAGCATTGTTTTGCCTTTTCCATCAAAACCGGAAGTGATATTTAAAATCCATTTGTTTAAAAATTATTCCTACTTGACTTTAAAAATATATATTATATTAATTTATCTTTTTTTTGCATTTATATCTTAGATTTAAGAAGAAATTTAATGGTGCCACTTCTTACAGTGTGGAACAAAAATAATATTTTTATGGATTTTGAAAATTTTTAGTTCATCCGTTAGTGGCATCACTAGATAGCTTATTTAGAAAAAACATAAGGAATATGAAAGTTATTTTTAGCTTCTATAGCTTTTGTACCCCTAGCTTTTTTCTGTCGTGAATGGTTTCGGAGATATCGTAAGGACCATTGAGTCACAATCCTATTATTTTTGAAACATTTTATTGAATTTCTTTTTATTGTTGTTAAAAAACTGTATAAAATAACAAAGTAATCCATTTAATTAATATAATAGAAACGTGTTACTTATTAAATAATCGCCTTTTTTGGCAGTTCTCGCCTTATTTTTTGAAATTTCTGTATGAAATATCTCTGTATATTGAAAATAAAAATTAAATATTATAATATTTTAAAAAAAAGTTGCAGAAGTGCAAGAGTCTTGCAGGTCGGTCTTGGTCTTGCGTAGTCTTGGACTCAGCGGTCTTGGTCTTGGTCTTGCAAGCAAAATGACGGTCTTGGTCTTGGTCTCAGCCTTGCTCTTGCTGCAAGACCAAGACCGGTCTCGCTCATCACTAAATACTGGGGGAGCATTAGTAGAATAAAACATGGAAAAGGCTTCATAGGGGGCCCATCTAAAAGAACGAAGGAAGAACTACTCGGACAAAGTAGGAAAAGACTTCGCATGACAGTAGGTGTGCTAACAGGGCACGATAACCTAAGAGGACACCTGCCTCATACAATGGAGACCCATGTTGCAGAATGTGCGACGAGGGGAAGGAAAGAATCTAATATATCCTGTGCGAATGTGAAGCGCTAAATCACAAAAGACTGGTATTATTTGGGCAACCAAAAATAAGACCACGGGAATATATTAACCAACCAGTCTCGGGTTTATACAGACTTGTAAAAAGAACAAGACTAATGGGAGGATTGCTATAAAAGATAATGGGAGATTAGGCACAAAAAGGCCAAGAGGCTGCGCTGCCTCCGGTAGTAAATTTCCAGGAAAGAAGAAGAAGAAGAAGAAGAAGAAGAAGAAGAAAGACAAGAAAGAGAAAATAAAACGAAACAAACAAAAACTACTTATTAGAATAATGATGAAATTAACTAGAACTAACCAAAACATTTTCCAGCCCAGATTCGAAAAAGTTATCCAATGTAACATTATTTACAAGAAAAACAAAATGAAACAAACCTACCAATTAGAATTATAAATTAAACTAGCCAGAATATTTTCTGACTCAGGTTCGTGTAAATTCTGTTAATTAAAAAGAATATCAGATTTTTTAAGTAAGCACTACATTTATCTTTATAACACTTCAATTTTTTCGCTTGAAGTCAATTTTCGATTGTGCTTCTTAAATTTTAATTGGTTTAATACTAATAGTATTTTACCCAACAACTATAAATTTTTCTAAATTCAGCAGTTCTACTCATACTAATTTTGTCTTGGATTTACCGTACTAGTTAAATATAATCAAATTTTATTACCATTGTCGTAAGCGCTACTATTAAGGTACACACACACATTTCAAAAATCCATAGAGAAAAAACTGTGCAGACCTGGCCTTATTTTCGAAGTTCGTATGTGAGAACGCCGCTGTTTTATTAAACTGTGCAGGCCACCAAATTAAGAATGAAAAAACTATTTAATAATCCTGATCAGGCCTAAACTATACAGGCTAACCGGAGTGTGTGTGTGCGTGTGAGAGTGTCGATTTTTGATGGTTTTGACCCGGTCATCTATAGGGTATCGAGTGATATATGGTATCAGACAATTGTTTTGCTATTCTCGGGCGCTTTTATTAGCAATGAAGGGTAGTAGGACAGCTGAAAAAAATCATGTCAATAAAAAGATATAGTTTTAAAAAATAGGTGCACTTTTTCCATATTGGCATGTTTATCACAATGCTGCAAATAATAAATAAAGTGGGGGACGCATCACTTTGTTTATTATTTGCAGCTTTTGTATGCCAATGTGGAAAAAGTGCACTATTTTTAAAACTATATCTTTTTATTGACATGACTTTTCATACACCTTATTTAATAAAACGCCAAATAGCAAAACAATTGTCTAATACCATATATCACTCAATACCCTATAGATGACTTTTGGATATAGAAATATACGTGTGTCCATGTAGACGGTTTTTTCTTCATCCATTACGGAAATGCAAAATAAAACTGGTTTCATTTGGACTGCAAGCAAACAAAATATTACTAAAAGAATTTTTTTATCGGATTCTGTTGAAATTCAGGCGGAAATTTTTACGGCATCAGGCGGAAACTTACCACGACGTAGGACAAAAATCTCGTTCGTTAGCCGGCATTTGGCGTAGGGTGCTCACGAGGAAAAAATCAAATAAATTATTTGATTTTTAAGTTTAGTTATTCAATAAAAATGATTGAGAAGATTTAAAATTGTTTACTTTTTATTTGAGGGTTGGTTTTATATTAGGGTACTTTATTTAAGATATTTTAGTGAAAATTGATTATTTACTAAATATTTTTTTTAATATTCACTGCCACTAGAAAATGCTGATAATTATAATTAAACGGAACTGACGGTAGTGAATTAAAGTAATTGAAAAATCGTATTCAATTACTTCTCAGTATTTGGATTAATTTAATTCAATTACCTACCGGAAAAGGTCATTGTATTTGAATTATCAATTAATAGTACAATTTAATCGTAATTGGTAATTGAATTTCACGAATATCAAGTAATTTAATTACTTATAACGTAATTCGATTACTTATAAAGTAATTAAATTATTTAGAAATTAATTAAATTAACTAATAAATAATTAAATTACTACGAAAAAATCAATTACCTTTCTTTATGGAAAAACTGCCGGAATTTTGGCCAGTCAGAGAAAGCATCTTGAAACATGGCGGACCGCTTTGAATCCGGCAAACGCCGCCTTTGCGCCGTTTTAGTGTTTTCGATTGATGCTTATTGCCACATAATTTAGGCTACTAACAAGGTTTGGCTTTAATGCCTGGTGTGGCATTATAGGTAATTTAAAATGCACCTTTAATTTACGTCTCACAATTAGATAAAACATTTATTTTTCTGTTTTAGACAACCGTTTAATTAAAACATTTATTTTTGAAGAAAATCTGAATGGAGATAGGTATTTGCTACTCCTGCAAGAACAGATTTTACCGGCCATTAGAAATACAGTTCCGCCAAATGAAATGAATAATTTGTGGTTTCAGCAAGACGGATGTCCAGCGCACAGTACCAGGGAGATGATGGAGGTCCTTAGAAATACCTTAATGACAACATAATCTTCAATAATGGGCCAATTGCTTGGCCAGCTAGATCACCGGACACACGTTACGCCAAGTAATCCGTAAGGTGTTGGAAAAATGCGAGAAATGTGTGGAAAATGGAGGAAGACATGTACTGTGATTTTTTTTTTGTTTACTCATACATTTTTGTTTTAGAGTGGTGTTTAATTATTATCAGTTTAAGGTAATATTAGAAAGTATTAATTTATGCAAAAGGCATCACTTTTTTAATATAAGTTTTGAATTTCGCTCTCACAAAAGATCCATAGGGTAACAATTCATTACTAAGAATCTTAAATGTCTATAGTTAGGTTAATGCCGCTCCGGATGCGTATCATTTGTTTTTTATGAAACGGGGCGGCCATTACGCATTCTAGTCTAAGTCTACAATCAAACATTATCGTTTTTCGAGCTTAAGCAATCTGAAAACATAGTCTTGTGAAACATTAATGATAAGCTCTTAAAAAGCTCTTTTCAAAAATGTAAAAATCCAATATGGCGTCCGTATGAAAATCCAAAGTTTGGGTAAATATCTCAAAAACAAATAAAGTTAGAAAAATATTTTTACTTAAATTAAATTTTTAAAAAAGTGTTCTAATAATGTAGTAATCTTAAAACCGTAATATTGGTAGTTTGCGGGCTACAGGCAAAAGTTAAAAATGCACCATTTTGGTTTATCTTAATTATCTCAAAAACCATAAAAGATAAATAAAATCTGAAAGCAATTTTAATTTTGAAATTAAATTGTCTAAAACTTTCCTAATTTAGCCAACATTGTAGCTCTAATGGTTCCCGAGTTACCAATACATGTAGGCCCAATTTAGAACACACTGTATATTACTACCTGTTTTACGATACTTTATTCCTAATAAAAGTCCGAAAATAGCAAGACATTCATCTAATCAGGCCATGTTCACCACTACAAGTACGAGAAACTGAACTGAAGGATTTTTGAGCGTGTGTAGAGCTCGATGTTTTCAAGAAATCCTTAAAGCCAGGTCTGGGCAACTTTTCTTTTGAGGATTTCCACAATGTGTGTGTATCTTTAAATTGATCAAAACCTAACCAATGCACTCGACCAGTTCGGTCACGTCTCCTTGTAAACTGACTCGCTTAAAAACGCAGGTCTCGTTTGTATTTAATCCACACTCGTATTTTTAATAAAAATCCTATCATATACCTCTCGTCTCCTTTATAAGACTTCTGAATATAGTATAAATATACGTGATATATGTGTGTCCATGTAGGATTTTTTTAAAAACTCCCTTTACCGCCAGTTTCTTTCATCCATTACGTGAAAAGCAAAATAAAACTGGTTTTATTTGGACTGCAAGCAAACAAAATAATGAATAATACTAAAAGAGTTTTTCATCGGTTTTCGATGAAATGAAAATAGTAATTTTTTAACTTAAAAGACACGGGAAAAAAATCTTGTTTGGCAGTCGGCATCTGCTGCAAAGTGTTCAGGAGGAAAACAATAAATAAATGATTAGATTTTTCAGTTTAGTTATTAAAGAAAAAAATGGCTAGAATTGTTTAGTTTTTTTAAGTATTGAGCAGGGAACTGGAGCGGGCGTGTACAGTAAAATAAGGAATTTACAATTCTTTATTCTACTAGGAACACACAGTTCTGTATTTCAAAAGGAAATATATGCTTTACTGCACTGTGCAAAAGAAAATAACAAAAGGGCTTATTAAAACAAGCGGATCTGCATAATAACAGACAGTCAGAGGCACTAGTAACGTCCAGGCTGACATGAAAATGCCAAAAAGAACCGGAAGTCCTGGGAGAACGCAACAGGGTAACTCTCCCGTGGGTACCATACTTTGGACCAGAACCTGCCCTTGGAGTGACCAAAACAGCACAAGGGCAAACTAGAAAATGAATCTGAAACAAACACGAGGAATAGTGGGAAAACCTCAGTAGAATAAGACATGGAAAAAGCTTCATATGGGGCTCATCTAAAAGAACTAAGGAAAAACTATTCAGACAAAGTAGGAAAAGACTTCGCATAACAGTAGGGTTACTAACAGGGTACGAAAATCTAAGAGAACCTACACAAGATAGGCTCATACCCAAGTTGCACAACGTGCGACGAGGGGAAAGAAACAGCCTACCATATTCTGTGCGAATGTGAAGCGTTGAATCACAAAAGACGGGCATTATTTGGGCAACCGAAAATAAGCCCACAGGAATATAACAACCAACCAGTCTCAGCGTTATACAGACTTATAGAAGGAACAAGATTTATGGAAGGATTGGTATAAAAGATAATGGGAGATTAGACACGAAAAGCCTAAAAGGCTACGCTTCTTCCGGTAGTGAATCAAGACGGCTCCCAGGGAAGAAGCAGAAGGAGAATAAGATGTATTGGATTTATATTGAGAAATTGTATTTTAGATGTTTTTGGTGTGAATGGATTAGTTACGTAAATATTTTTTAAATACTGGTTCCAACTTCATCTATACACGAAATAACATGGCTTCTGTACATGAAACAAAAAAAAACTAAAATTAAAACTATTTTTTTGGAAACACTGAGAACATAGATCCATTGTGAGATGACTTATCACAGATCGCATGTTACTAGAGCTTAAAAATCAGAATTTCTTACATTTTAATTTTGTGCCATTTTGTCCAACCCAAGATTTTAAAGCTATATAATAAATTTAATAATTTTAATGGCCTTTTTGTTTGAAACTAAGTAAGATCCGTAATTATTGTGAAATGCCTTGACCTAGATCAACGTTATTATTCTTATTATTTAAATATAGAACTATAAAATATTAACTCTATTACTCTATAAAATCTAATACTGCTCTTTGAGCCCCGCAAGTCTTATTATTTTGTGATTGAAATAAAAGCACAAGTTTTATTACCACCCATTATTTATTACAGAGATTCGTTTATCAAAAAAACTGGTTATTGCTTTGGTTGAATGCTCATTATGGCGACAAAGGCAAATATCTTTAATTAGAATGCATGCAACTTTTTTTAAAATATTTGTGGACTTTAATAGTTTTTCCATTTATCAAATTACTTCAAGTTTAGCGCAACTTTCTACATTTTCTATTGGTATGTTTTTCATAAATTTGATCAAATTTTATCGTCAAATCCCAAATTTGGCGAAATTATCTGTTATTTTAAAAAACACAGTCATTTTATTTACTTCACAATTTTCTTATGTAAATATTTTAAAATTCTTTAATAAGAAAAATAATGCAGATATTTTTGCCCAACCGCTGTGTTCACACGTCGTTGTCGTGGTTGGGCTCAGTAGGATCTTTTGAAACATGCGCCAGAGTTGTTGGTTATCGGCAACTCTTTTGGCTAGCGTATGGAACGGGATCGAAGCTAAGATGAGCACAAGGCTTAATAAAGGTGTTAGCTACCGTGCTGATGAGTGAATGACATCCTGTGCCAAACAGGTGTCTCCAACGGTGCCTCTGAGATACGGGGCGACCTCTCAGAGTATCTACCTTACTGCGGTAATGCGGGGGCTCTGCCGTGGTGGACTATTACTTTCCTACCTTCAAACAGGCGGACAAAAACCCTTTCATAGGAAAAAAAAAATGACAAAGGTGCGCTGACCGAAACGGATAAACCGTTTCGAGAGGTGCCACTCAAGGTCACAAGCAGACAAAGGTGCGCCGACCGAAACTGGTTTAATCCGTTTCGAAAGGTGTCCCGGAATCACCGGCGCCGTTTCAAGGGGAAGGGCTAATCCATCTCGAACAAACAGGTTGCTTAGGAAGGGTTCCCTGAAATCCAAACAGAAGGCGGGCGAAAGGTCTTTATAGGAAAAAGGGTTCCCTGGCTTTAAACAGAAAGCGGATGGGGCCGTTTTCCTAGGGTAAGCCCGGAGATGCGGCCTTGAAAGAACATCTGGTTTCTGTAACAAGGACGTGGTAGCTACTCACGTCACTAGACCGGGAGAGGAGGGCATGACGGATCAAATCGTCTACTCGTCATACTCTCCAGGAGACAGGAACACCAGAACACATCAGAAAACGTTGTGCTCGTGTCCGATAGCGACACAATCTGGTATCGGATTCATTAGAAGTCCGATCCTATTGAAAGAAATATAAAAAGGTGTGAGCCACAATAGACCGAGCGGTCGCAATGGAGGGCGTAAAAAGTCCACTCACTTCAAACCTACCTACCTACCTACCACCTAGATATTTTTGCGAAATTTTGAACTTGACAATAAAATTTGATTAATTATACAAAAAACATTTTTTCACAAACTAAAACTAACCAGAACTAACCAAAATTAAAATTTTCTTTACCAAAATATTTCCTCTAAGACCAACAGCACCTGGTATATATTATTTTTTACTTTATGGATAAAAAAAAATCGTAGATTCGCCGATGATTGAAAACACATTAATTGATGCATTTAAGGAAACTGTTCAGGTTATAAAGAAAATTGTTCTGATTCCAATGACTACATCAGAAACTAAAAGGTGTTTTTCAACTTTAAAACCAATCAAAAGTTTCTTGGGAAGTACTGTGAGCAAAAAATGAGTCAATGCTCTTGCAGTGATCTCTATTAAAAAGTTATGATTAGTGACATTTTGAACTAAAAAATGACCAATAAGTTTATTTCTCAGAAGAAACAGCAGAATGGACTTTCATTTTGAAAAATTGCTTCTGTATGTGCTAGATAAACCACGAGCTACCACTCCACAGGTTAGGTTAGGTTAGGTTTAAAATGAGTGGACTTTTTACGCCCTCCACTCGACCGCTCGCTATTGTGGCCCACACTTTTTTATGTTTTTCCCAACAGGATCAGACTTTCAAAGAACCCGATATCAGATTGGAAGAGAGTTCTTACATTTCCTTTTACTTGTGTCGCTACCGGACACGAGCACAATATGTGTTCTGGTGTCCCTGTCTCCTGAAAAGTATGACGAGCAGACGATTAGATTCGTCATGCCCTCCTGGTTTAGTGACGTGGGTAGCTACCAGGTCCTTGTTATAGGAACCAGATGTTCCTTCTGATGCCGTTTCTTTGGCCTTTCCCTATGAAGACGGTTCTATCCGATTTCTGTTTAAAGCCAGGGAAACCTTTTCCCTACAAAGGCGGTTCTGTAAGCCTTCTGTTTGGATTTAGAGATCCCTAAGCACCCGTTTGTTCGTGAGGGATTAGCCCCTCTCTGGGAAACAGGCGCCTGTGACTTTAGGGCCACCTTTTGAGACGGATTCACCCGTTTCGGACGGCGCACCTTTGTCTGCTTTTGACCTTGGGTGGCACCTCTCGAAACGAATTTATCCGTTTCGGTCAGAGCACCTTTGTCACTTTTTTCCTTTCTGTTTGGAGCTAGAGAAGTAATAGTCCACCACGGCACAGCTCCGCATTACCGCAGTAAGGCTAGATACTCTGAGAGGTCGCCCTGTATCTCAGAGGCACCGTTGGAGACACCTGTTTAAGGCACAGGATGTCATTCACTCATCAGCACGGTATGCTAACACCTTGAGTTAAGCCTTGTCGTCCACAGAACACGTAAGAATTTTTTCTCTTGTGTCGTCTCGTTGCGCGGCAACTACTTTTTCTAAATTGAATTTTATCCTGATTTTTTTTTTTTTTTTTGGAAACCAAATACATGATGGTCCAAACAGGTTGCGCATGAAATTTTCAACAGTCGTGGATGATGTACAAGTACAAACTGTGTATGAAATGTAAAAATTTTGTATTATTAAATTTTTCTTTGTGTATTAATCTACTTGGTATGCATTTACCCGGTTCGTTAAGAATTTAAACGAAAATTTTAAAATATCCGTTTCATGCGCACTTGCATACCAGCTGCAATAATACAGGGCTTTAGTTACTCCCGCATTTCAACCTTTGAATTACGTTCATTGAATATTTATTAAATTTTTGCTTTATGCAGCTGATGTCAGCGTATAAATCTCTATATCCAATCGAATGATTAAAACAAATTTTTTTTTTATTGCAATAGAATTTGCAAATACTAAAAACAACATTTTTTAAATAATTTGGTTAAAAGATTTGCTAAAAATAAAAAGATTTGTTGATTATGTTCACTTTATTTAGTCTGTTTCTTATTCAGAATATTTTAGACTTTTTTCCGTAAACGCTCTTATGGAAGGTTCATCTAAGGACTAGGTGTATAAAAAAGAGTAAAATAGTGTACACTATTACCGAATAATAAACAGACCTATTATATGGTTTTAATGCCTAATAGGTATTTAGGGTAGGTAGGTAGGTAGGTTTAAAAGTGAGTGGGTATAACACCCCTTCCACCGCGACCGATGAATATTTAACGATTTTATTTTTCTAGGACTTTAAAAAAAGAAAATTTATGAACAATTATTCATTTACCGTAACTAGATACTATTTTGATGTATATTGTTATTATTATTGGGCGACCATGCATGACTATTTTTTTTAAAGAGGTCTGTCATTAATACCGAGCCAATCAGAATTTCTAAAACTGCCAAAATATAACGTTTAATAAAAATGTAAACAAATTAAAGCGAGGCCCCCTGTGTACGCCCCTGATTAAAAAATTATTTAGTAAAAAAACTGAAAAGTACTACTATTAAAAGCAATTTATATGCCCCTGACCATCTAAAACGGGTCCAGAGATATAAAAACAACCTATATTCTGGTGCCATCTTTGAATGGAACATAGCAACCTTTTGCATTTGCGGACCCAGGTTGATATAACTTTTCTTCAAAATTAATTATGTAGACCCACCCCACTTATTTGAACGGTATTTTCGGACACCCTGTATTGCTAGAAAATGATATAAAAATAAACGGAATGTAAGCATAATTATTACTGTATTTTTGTTTCAATATACAGGGTGTTCGATAAAAGACGAAGATTTTAACGAGGTTCCTTGTGGGTCCGAAAATGCACAGTTTTCAAGATAAGGGGGATAATTTTTAAAAAAAAATTTTTTATTAATTTTTAACAAATATTTATTTAAATTTTTCGAAATTTGGCAATTTATTTGTTGTAAAGAGACTTTTACCCTAAATTTTAAAATTATAAAGGCCCCGGGCGTCCCGGGGGGACTTAAAAAAATTAAAAAAAAACGCCACTGCCGCAACTTAATTTTTGTTGTTTGATAAGCGTTAAAAATACAACTTTGTTTTTTTTTCGTACCCCACTTCGTTTTCGGAAAAAATTAAAATGGTTTCATTGCATGCCACTGGACAAAATTTGGGTTTTTTTTTTTTGCAAAAAAACCGGGGGAAACCAAAAAAAACATTTCTGCAGGAGGTTTGACACTGACATGACTGAAATTATAACCTAATTTTCCTGGCGAAATTTCTCAAAAAATTTTTTCTCGGTTTTGTAATTTTTTAAGTAACTGTTATGCACACCCTATATCAGGGGTTTTTAACGGCAACTTCCAATAGTAAAACCTTTGGAGCGTAACCTTGATTACGGGAAAAAAGGGAAACTTATTTTTTTTTTAATGTTTTTACCATAATGTTATTCAGGAATTTTTCCTTTCCCCCCCAAGATAGAGGTCGGCCGAGGCCGTAAGAACGCCTGAGTTTGAGGGGATTTTCCTGGGGAACAAAATCCGGAAAAAAGGACTATAGCACTCGATTAGGGGGAATTATTCCAAAGCACTATGTGGCAGGTTCTATCCAAAACCCCTTTGTATTCGTATATGTTCAACGGGCAGGCATTCTACCAAGAGATTTTCTGCCCCCCCTTTTAGTTTTGCCAATGGTTTCGAAAAAAATTTTAAAATAACAGAAAAAAAAACCAACTTTTTACGGACAAAATTATTTTTGGGGGGTTTGTTAATTTTATAACACTCATGTATGGAGTGAAGAAAACCAGCCATCAATGTCGTCACCAGAAACAATTTTCTTTAAATGTGTGGATGGGAGGGACAATTTTTACCCTTTTTTTTACCCTTAAAAAACGGCGAATTTTTGATTTTTCCAAAATTGCCCGTACTGCTGGAAAAGTTCCCTTTACTTTTAATTTTATGCACGATGGGTTCCCATTTTAGTATAACTGTTGGACTCATCTGAAAACACCTTTAGGGGGGAAGGGTGGAAATTAACCACCTGCTCCCCGACTTAAATCCAATGGAAATTTTTGGGGACCTTCAAATTGGAACCCACTTCATACAAAAATGAAGAGTTAAAAAAAAGTTGTAAATTTTTTAAGAAGGGAAATAACCCGAATTTTAGCTTGAGTTCGTGTTCAATGATTCGTAGAGTGAGAAGATGTACAGAAATGGATGGTGGACATTTCCAACATTTGTTGTAGCTGTTGTTGCACTAAAACTCTTTTCTAGAAATGTTTTTTAATTTTTTGTTTTCTAGGGCACCTGCGCTTTAGCAAAAATTAATAAACCAATTTTGTCCAGTGGAATGCAATAAAATCCTTTTTAATTTTTCTCGAAAACGAAGTGAGATACGAAAAAAACACAGGGAGGTAAAGAAGTTGTATTTTTAGACGCTTAATCAAACACCAAATATTAAAGTTGCAGAAAAGGGAGTGGGTACTTTTTTTTGCCATTTTATTGCAAGATGTCTCCCGGGACGCCACTGGACCTTATTTTTTTTTACTATTTAGGGCTAAATTAGCCTCTTAATACAACAAATAATATTGCCAAATTTTAGAAAAATTGAGTAAATATTTTTTAAATTATTAAAAAAAAAATTTTTTTTAAAGTTATTACCTTGTGTCTTGAAAACTGTGCATTTCCGGACCCATGTTTAGAAAAACTTTTTCTCATATTTTTAAACAAGGAATCGCTCGTTACAATATCTCCGTCTATTTTCGAAACACTCTGTATAAAATGTTTCATTGATTATCGTTATACTTTTCCTAAATTTTTTTCGTTCTCCTTTTTATTGTAAATGAATTGGTCACCTTAATATATTTGGTTCTTGATTTAATAACTGACTTTATGTGTTAATGGCTGTAAATTTTTTTTGTTCTTTTTGTAACGGTATGTATGCTGCAGAATGAAGCCGGATTTTTGCATTTCCTTTAGAAGTATTTTTAAAAAGCTGGACGTTTTTATGAACGATAAACAAAATTTATATTAAATAAAAATACACTAAATACAAGCAAATATTTTTATTATTTATAACTGGAATATTAACTTTATTACCCTATAAAATCTAATACTAGCTCTTTAAAATCCGCAAGGCCCATTATTCCGGGGAAATATAGAGCAAAAGTTTTATTGCCCGGCTTTGTTTATTACGAAGTCTCTTTGTCAAAAAGAACTTTTATTACTCCCGTAGACTGCAGTCATTAGTCAAGTTTGCAAAATAAAACTAGAAAGTTTGCGAGAATTTGCCACGCATATCTAAATGAGAAACTAAGTTGATTTGATCTTTTGATTTTGCAAGATTAAATATGCCCAATGACTTAATGGAGTTAAAAAGATTTAAAATATTTTTTAAATGTAACATATATATCTATCTTTTTTGGGCTTTCTTAAAGGTATCCATACGCACTCCGAAAATCATCAAAGGAAAAACTGCGAGGCCTGCAAAGGGGTTTCCTGAATACACCGGATTGTCTTGCTATTCTCGGGCTTTTATAAGCCAATAAGGTGTTGTAGAACAGGCGTAAAAAAGCGTGGTTGGATGGATAAATATCAAAAACTCTTCTGAAAACAGGCAATACATGTTACTCGAGAAATGCATCGGCCGGTGCCAAAACTATCAGAAATCAACATATACACTCCGGATGGCCTGTACAGAAATATTTAGTGCTTTTTAATTCTTAATAAGATACACAGTCTAATTAAACTACGTTCTCTTACACACTCCGGAAATCCCAAGGCCAGGCCTGCGTAGTTTTTTCTCTAAAGATTGCGGAATGTTTGTGGGTATCTTTGACAGCGTCATTGTTGGCGGTTACTTTAAAGGTAAATAAAATGCTTATAATTATAATACAACGCTTTTTAAAGGCGATGTTGAAACTGAAAATTATTTTTTTTTAATTTTTTTTGCAAATTTTAGGTGATTTGAAATTAAAATAAATAAAATAAAATTCAAAAATCACAACAATAAAAAAATATTTTTTGTTTTTTCACTTTTGAACTGAAATTTTGTGTCAAAATTCCATTTTTGTTTATATCTCCTTTATTGTTTATCTTAAATAAAATGTTTATTTAACTTTTTTACAGACAAAAAGCTTCCTTTTTTTGTTATATAAAATTGTTTTATCTTTTATGGTTTATATAGTCGTAGTCCAAACATTCCTGGTAGCAGGTTTCTTCCGGTAAATGTACCGTGTGGGTTTTTGGGGTTTTCTCGATTTTTGCTGTTTGACCCCAATTTTGTATTCGATTCTGTTCCGTGCAAAAAAATACCCCAGAAAATCTTTCATGACTTAGTCCGACACCCAGCAACATCACTTCTTTTTTGGGCACCTGTTTATGATTATGATTATGGTTATAATTTATTTTAATTAAACTAATTACGTGAAATAAAACTTAATCTTTGAAATTCAAAGTGCAATAAGTTAAGTTACAAGACTAGATGAAAAAATTGAGAGCGTAACTCTGCTTTAGAGAAATTTTGTAGGGAAGTAAAATTGAATTTTATTTTGGAAGTCCTACTAAAGCATATTTGATATGTTCTATCATACTTATTATTAATAACGTGCTCATTAAAATAATGTTTTATTTTAAAATCAATAATTTCTTAGTTATTATTTTAATGTTTAAAGGATTTTATACAAGTTATGTTCTACTTTTTATTTTGTAGGACTGTAAAGGAAGGATATGTAAACTTCTTATCGTGCATGATTATTCGTTATATATATATATATATATATATATATATATATATATATATATATATATATATATATATATATATATATATATATATATATATATATATATATATATATATAAATGAAATGAGGATGTACTAAAAATTAAATAATTTCTTTGATTTTTAGTTTTACAGAAAAAGGCTTTATTTACGAAATTGAAGAAAAAAACTTAATGGTATATTAGTTTTGTCATGTAAAATAAAAAAGAAGAATTGACATTATACAGCAAGTATCAAAAACTTCTATTTTTATACTCTAGAACAGCGTTTCTCGAAGTATGTTCCGCGGAACAGTGGGGTTCCGCATGACTTTGAAGGGTTCCGAGTCCAGAAACTTGACTGGATTTTCGACTTACTGATTACCGAAAGATAAGTATCGCATGCAATAAGCTGGACGCGGAGCCCGATATGTGACTGCAACTTTTTCAATAAGACCCAGTGGCAGCTCTTGGATTTTCAAAATTTTTATCTAAAAAGTGAGACATGAGATCCACACTAAATTTATCAGATGGTATTGGCCTTAAGGAACACTGGTAAAAAAATAAATTTGCTAGTAAATAATCGGACTATCAGAAGCAAATCCCTATTATTATTTTTTTCGTGAATTTGATCAAATGTTATCGTCAAAACTCATATTTCGCAAAATTATCTATTTTTTCTTATGCCTGGGAGTGGCGCCTCCTACAACATTAGCATTCTTGATTCCATTCAAAGGAAAACTGTTTGTCTTATTAATGATCCCACACTTACAGAAAAGGTTCCTTGCGTTGCCACCGACGGACTGTAGGTATCTGTCGCTCTTTTATACTTAGGTATTTTCATGGCTCCGAAGAGTTGGCAGTATAATTCCTCCTCTGGCAGCTCCCAGCAGAGCAGCACGTTGTGCCACTTTTATAGATCCTTTTACAGTCCAACTTTAAGAATCCAACTTTCAACTTTGTTTGTTTCTTTATCCCTGTCCAGACTATGGAACCTGCTACACGGAGAAGTTTTCCTTTTTTCCAAATCTCAAAATATTTAAGTCTCGTGCGAGTAAACTCCCTCTTACCACACTTCAGACAGCCACAGTACAGTACGGCAGCAGCTCTCGTGGACTATCCAAAGATAAAAAAAAACTGTGTGAATAGTGAAACTAGTTTTATTCCTTGCATTGATAGCCTTATCTATGTATAAAAGTATCCTTTTTATTATTTCATGGTTAAATTCCTTTAAGGTTATTTAATAAAATATTTTTAAGTGTATTGCTAATATATTTTGTAAAAAATAAATTATAACGGTACTATGAGTCTATCCATTCCTATAATTTAAAATGGAAAAATATTTATTTGTGTAGCGTTAAGAGGGTTCCGGGTTTATTTGTATAAAACTTTATACATGACAGATTATATTATGTTTTTTAAATAGTGGCTGAAATTGTTGTGATAGGCCATTTACAAACGAGAGAGAAAGATATATTTTTTTGTTTTTATTATTTTTTTTCTGATCGTTTTTTTCCGTTGAATTATAAAATTTATGTATTCTGTTTTGAAATATCTTATTGATTAATTGATCTGGGTAGTTATTTAATTTTAGAGCATCTTTTGCTTTTTTTATTGATTTTTGTCTAAATTCGGGATCAGATAGTTGGATTGCTCGGTCTGCCAATCCTATTATTACGAATTTTTTGTGTGCAAATGAGTGGTTGGAATTGATATGGTACACAAAAAAAAACATGGTCGTCCCGATACTTAAACTTCAATTCCAACCACTCATTTGCACACAAAAAATCCGTAATAATAGGATTGGCAGACCGAGCAATCCAACTATCTGATCCCGAATTTAGACAAAAATCAATAAAAAAAGCAAAAGATGCTCTAAAATTAAATAACTACCCAGATCAATTAATCAATAAGATATTTCAAAACAGAATACATAAATTTTATAATTCAACGGAAAAAAACGATCAGAAAAAAAATAATAAAAACAAAAAATATATCTTTCTCTACCGTTTGTAAATGGCCTATCACAAAAATTTCAGCCACTATTTAAAAAACATAATATAGAAATCTGTCACAAAGCCTCAAACCTTTTATCAAAGAATTTTAGGAGACTTAAAACAAAAACTCCAAAAAAACAAAAAAAGTAACATTGTATATCAAATTCCGTGTAAAGATTTCACCGGTGTATACATCGGTCAAACAACGCAGTATTTGGAAAATAGGCTAAAAAGCCACAAATACGACAAGAAAAATGCAACATCCTTAACGAATCACGAAAAGACAAAGGGACATAATTTCAATTATAATGAAACAAAAATACATAAAACGGAACCAAACCAAAAAAAAAAGAGAGTTTATGAAGATGATCGAAATCCAAAAAAACCCAAATTCCATAAACGATAAAAGATATCAACAATCTTAATAAAATATACTTCGCCCTTCTTTATAATCAGTTCATATTTTATTACTAATATAAGTAGTCCGTTCCTTGTGTTGTGTTGTTAAAAATGTAAATATACACATATTTGTTGATTAATGTTCACTATTATTTTTTAGGTAAGTTTTTTTTGTTTTTTATTTGGATGACACTAGTTATACTAACTTTGTTTCTGAAACCTAACTTTAGATTTAAAAAAGTCAAACATGATCAAACGTCATCAATATAAAGTACTTAAAACATAATGTTTACATTCTGGCAGACCTAAAACCAAGAAATCAAAACGAATATATATATATATATATAATAATATATATATATATATATATATATATATATATATATATATATATATATATATATATATATATATGTAACAAAATTATAATAAGTCACTAATGAAATAGTATTGAAAATTTTAATATATTTAAAAGGGGATTAAAATAAGAAAAAACAGGGATTTTCATAAGTAAAAATGGTTCTAAATAAAGGGAAAAAGATGTAAAATTACATAAGAAAACATAATACAGCTTTAGAATGTAATTTAGTGTATAAATGAAACAGAATACATACCAAAATCTGACATTTATAGAAAATCATTTTATTAACTTGGAGCATAAAGTAAAATGTTAAGGACACTACCAAAAGCTTCCCCTGAACCTAAAAGATTATAAATCGATATAAAATAATGTTAGAACATAATAATTTCAAAAACAGGACATAAATATACTGAGTATATACAAAAAATACAAAAATAAAGACATGACAGGTTGTTACGAAGGGATAGAAAAGTACATAGCTTATTATCACCTTATAAATAGATTTGAGTTAGGATAAATGTTAGAATTAGTTTTAATAGGATAAGATAAGTACAAAAACAAAGAACTCTATAAAAAAGAACTGTTTAATGAACTCAAAAGTGACTTAGATTAAGTGAAATGGACAGGTAAAGACAAGTGTTGTATTTTCATAAAAATAACAAATAGTGGAAATAAAAAAGAGAAAGTGATATAGTGAACAGTATAGTAAAAACATTCATTTTCTAAATTAGATATTAAAAACGGGTAAAAAAACTTAAAGAGTTACCAAATAATTACATTTGTAATCATAGTAAATAAACAATGTTTATTTATGGACAATAATGTTGAATTGAAAATGATTATAAATTATTAAGAAGTCATATCAATCTTAAAAGATGTCTTTAATTATGTATATTTAAGTTTGTAAAGTATGTAGGAAAGAAAACCTAAAGTTTATTTGTAAATTGGAAAATAATTAAAAGTCACGTACCATTTATATCATCAATAGCTTTAAAAATGAAATTTGAAACAAATTCAAATTAAAACATAAATTTGTTTATACCAAATGAAAAGCAAATAAATTTATAATAATTTTCATTTAATAACAAGGGCCAATATAAAGAAATAAACATAGGGTTTTATAAAAAGAAAATCAAAATATATCAAAATTGAAGTCATAAAATTTAACATAAATTTTTCTCAAGTGGCCTGGAAAGCATCCATTTACATAAAAATTATTCATTTGTTTTAATGAGTATATAAGCAAAAAACGCCCGAAAACGGCATCATTCACATAATTCAGTTGCTACCGAAAACTTAATAGTTTATTTTAATAAAAACAAATGACTGGTCAAACATCAACAAAGAAAGTATTCTAACCTCACTATTTTGACAGAAAGTAAACAAACGAAACAAAGTTAAGTTTCCAGTATAAATATAAAGTTAAATCAACAGAAAGTTTATAAAAGTGTTAATACAGAAACAATCAAGTTAAATACCTGTGTTAATGGTAATTAATCCAGACAATTAAAAGTAAACCAGCAATCAAAATCGACAAACGTCAACAAGTATATTTGACACGTTCGATACTAACACCACACTAGAGGCAGCTTTGGACATTATTTATGGGAAGATTTACAAGTAAACCAAAGGGAAAACGAGATTATTTAGCTTTAGTATCCTTTTTATAATGTTTATGACAAATAGTCATAGTTCATTTATATTGTTCCTGTAATAAGGTAAGAGTTTATTTATGTATTGATAAAGGATAGGAGAAATAAATATTGCCAACATAACTCTAAAAGAAAGAATCATATTGCCAACGTTACTTTGAAAGAAACTATAAAATTGAGGCAAGACATAGATATAAATATTAAACATAATTATGAATTAAAAATATATGATTTAAGATTTAAGAATAACAGCATTATTATCATTTTTATAAATATTTGTTATCAAAAATTAGTATTTATAATAAATAATTTATTTTTGAAAATTATTCAAATCTTTTATTTTGTATGTATGTCCAGATAAATGTATGAGATAAAAGCCAGAACCACAGAATTAAAATTAATTGTAACGAATCTCGCTAAATATTATAACATAAAAACAAAATACCATATATATAAAATATAATATAATATATTAACTACAATTAAAATATATAATATAATTAATTCTTTATATATATATATATATATATATATATATATATATATATATATATATATATATATATATATATATATATATATATATATATATATATATATATATATATATATATATATATATATATATATATATATATATATATATATATATAAATATATATGTAATAATTTAACTTTTTCGTAAGGTCGTTTAAGGGACCGACGGGCCCATAAGCTTGGAGGTCCCGGTGTACTGCACGCCTAGCCCTTCATAGCTTTGTTACTGTTTTTCCTCCGAAAGCCTATAACTTAAAAATTATATGACCTGTCGTTTCGCTTGTGCAATTGTTGAAAATTTATATTTATTTTTTGCCATATTCTTGGCCCATATCCAAACAGTCATAAAGCCTAATAATTTACATGGAACGTAATGTTTCGGAAATAAAAATCCTTTTATAGCGAAAATATATCTACTAATATGCATGTTATCGTAAACACGGGCATTAATTCAACTGAAAAAGCGGCCAACGGAAAGCTCCGGAATTTAAAACAACTAAAACCGTGCGACAAAACATACAAAAGCTTATGGGGTTTAAAGTTGTGTAATCAATGGGTAATTAAAAACAAAAAGACAGAAAAAGACAACTGAAAATTGCAGTCCAACAACTCTCGTAAATATAAAGGGGTTTTGCTAAATCGCGACTACCAGTAATCCCTCCATTAGGCAATTGTTTGTTGCCCATTTGCACGGTTTTTTTACACTCTAGATCTATATTTTAAAAGTTTGTTTTCGATGGATAAAATCGCTGTGTAGTGAAACTTAACGTTGCCTTATGGTTTTATTAAGGATTACCTCAGAAAGACTCTTTTAACTAAAATATTTTCTTAAGGATATGTTTTATAAAATGTTTTAGTGTCATTCTCATTTTACTCATATATAAAGTGATCCAATAAATATGTTACAAGGCAATATTAAGGAAACAGCTAATTAAAAAAATGGAATGTGGAGGGATGCTGCGAGCGGTTAAGGGACTCTATTTACCATAAGAAGTAACTTAACGACACCTACGGTACGTCAGTACTTACGCTTCAGCCTTTGTCCCAGGAAAAAAAATATTAATCATCCTACGTTTTACGGGAGTGGGATAACTTTTAAATTTTGAATGGAAATAAATCTTTTTTATTTTGAACTCGTAAGCTCCAGAAAAAACTTTATGAGTAAAAAAGTATATTTTCAATGTCAATGTCAATTTATTATTTAGTAAATAAGTGGAACAAATGTTAAAGGTATTCTAATTGGTAAATAAAATACAATTTTTCTCTTTTCAAAAATACGTAAACATTTTTTAGTACAAATAATAATTTATTTTGTTATCTGTCGCTAGCCTTGGCCGAGGGGATCCAATATAGAAGCTCTGTTTGGCCTTCACGGCTTACTAGACCTAAGGAGAGGTGGTTTATTGCATATAAAATGAAAATTTAAAGTCGAAGTGTTACAAAACTACTTATCCAAATATAGACATTTTATATATTTTTAAAAAGAGGAAAACACAAAGATTTTATATTTTCAAAAAACTACAGGGTATTCCATAAAAGAAATATTCCCGATTTTTCTATTTTCCAATCATTGGTTGTTTTTCCAAATTTCATAACTAAAATCTTTATAAAAAATTCTAAAACTTAGGTAAAAACCCCTTTTTTGGATTGCCATAAATAATACCTTTAAAAACATGTCAAATTAGATGGAAAAACTCTAAACACCAACTTGATTTAGAGAGTGTTCATTTACATGGGATTAATTTTGGAGTAAATTTAATTCCAAACCACAAGCTGTACACCTTTAATTTTCCCAATGTTTGATCCATTATATCGTAAGACTACCTACAACAATTTTTCAGAAAAAATGTTGTCATTTTAAAGATTTTTCCAAATTTCCTGTGCCAGACACTCATTTTTTTTCCACATGTCTGATCTGAATGTTCAGGGGGTGTAATATACCACTGCACCTAGACCTCAGTAGGTCCCTTGTGCTTCCTCTTGTAGGCCGGAGATTTACCGTCGTCCAACCTATTGATTCGAAATAGTTGACGACGTCTTTATGTGGAATCTCCCTAATTTCGGCTAGTAATGGCCAGTTCGTGCCCAGCATGGAGTTCCGTTCAAATGTGAGGGCGGTTCCACGGCTCATTTTTCTTCTTACAGCCTCTACATAATTCTGTGTCCGTTAAACCCATTTTGAATAGGGGTTCTCGTAGCCCGCAGTGACCAGTTAGAACGCCCGTTAGTGATCGGAGGTTCTTTTGGACATCAAAGGCTTTTTTCGCTATTGACTTGTCTGGATAGCTCAGCATTATTTTTGTGAAGTTGCAGTTCGTGGTAGCATCCCACTTCCTTTAAACAGTCGAAGGAGTATTCTTTAATGATGTTTTAGTCGCTGCTGTTGTCAATCCAGTAGTGGGGACTAGTTCCATTCCGCAGCCGCTCTGGCCAGCGAGTCAGCGGTATGATTACCTTAAATGCTGTCATGTCCCTTGATCCAGGTTAGTAACACATTATTTAGGAGATGTTAGTCAGGGCTTGATAACATTCATATTACAAGTCCCAAAGTAAGCGTGGTCTCTCCAGGGCTAGTAATGCTTGTCTACTATCTGTATAAATACAGATGGTATGGTTGGTGATGTTGCGGCTTTTAATTTCGTAAGCCGCTAAGGTTATGGCCGTCAATTTGAATTGAAGTGCTGGGTTCGGCGCCCATTGTCCATCCGATTTTTAGGTTTATGGTTGGTGAGTATATGCCACAGTTTGTGCCCACCTTGGTCTTAGAGCCGTCAGTGTACAGGCTAATGGTTCCTTTAGACTCGCCTTTTATTGGTATTGTTTCCTTTATGTTGTTTGGGTTTATTAAAAAGAACCCGCTACAACTAAATCCGAGGGCCCATTAGTATCTGACCACCTGGAGCGTTTGAGTCATAAAACCCCCCCAAAACTAAATTCAACTATCTTTGCGTTTCTTCCAAGAAATTTTCAAATTGCCCTTAGGGCCCTTTTTTTAAAATGGTTTTTTACCAGTCCCCAAGGGTTTTTCCCTATGGTTCCCCCATTGATCAAAGGGAAATATGTGCTTTCTTTATTCTGTTCCCCAAGTAAAATTTTTTACTTTTTGTAAAAGGGTAATCCCAAAAGGTATTTATCTTAACTCAGTTAAATTTGTTTTTTATTTCCTTTTTTTTTTTTTTGTTAAAAAACCATTTCTTTTTCTTATTCAGATGGCTTTTCAACGCACCACTTTTAATTTCCACATTTCATTCTATCCGATTTTTAGGAATTACCCTTTATTATCTTCTTTAAAAGTTTTTTGGAGGCGCCCAAAATTCTCTAATGTCAAATTTTCATTTAAAAGGGTTTAAATTTAAATTAAAATTTTTAAATTTTAAAAAAGGGGGGGGTTAAAATTTAATTTAAAAAAACACTTTCTTCATGTTTTTTAAAAAAATTATTACTCGCAAATTTATTAACCTTCAAAATTTTTTAAATTATTTCAAAATTTTTTTTTAAGTCTTTCCTTTTTTTGGCCTTTCTCAGGCTGGTTTTATTTCATTTTTAGGCTGTCGTTGTGAAATCAAAAAGGGACTTTGAATCTGGATTTTCTTTAATCGTTTAAAAAAAATTTTTCTTCAGATTTTTAACCCGGAAAAAAAAAAATCATTTTTGCTTTTCCCCTTCCCTAAAAGTTCAAAAATATTATTAATGATTTTTGTTTGGGTGTTATTTTAAAAATCTTAATTTTTTAAAAATCCTAAGATGGAAGAAGAAATTTCCTCTCCCCCTTAAATTCAATCATATTTTTTTATTTTGAAAATAAAAAATAATTTTTTTCTTTTTTTTAACCTCCAATTTTTTTTCAAAAAAACAATTCATTCCCCTCCCTTTGTTTTTTATTTTTTGGGCCCTATGAAAATTTTCAAAAACTTTTTAATTTCATAGCTTTTTTTAAAACCCTTTTTATTTTGGGTTTTTTGGGGCTTTAACCCAAAAATGGTTTATATGCTTTATAAAAAAAAAATTTTAAAAAAGGAAATTTTTTGAAAAAAAGTTAAAGTTCAAAATTAACCGTATTTTAATCCAATTTCAATATTTTTTTCAAAGTATTTTTTTTCCCATTAAAAGTGATTACATTTTTAGCATTATCCACATTATTTCGGGTTTTTTTAACGGTTTTTTAACTTATCTTTTCGCTCCTATAGCCCAAAACTGATGATCCTTTAAGTTGGTTCTTGAGGTATTTTGCAATTTTTTGTAATTGTCCTTGAAGGACCTTTAAACAAAAAAGTTGGGTCTTCTGAGCAGCGGCACCCTCCCAACCCCTTGAATTTTTACTTTTATTTTGGGGGTCCTTAAAGGATAATTCACACTTTTTTAAACTGCCTCATGAACCTCTAAAATTATTCATCAGCTCTTCTACTGCCCAGGCGGGTGAACAATGTTAAGTAGGTTTTTTTGGGATATTTATTTGTGAAAATTTTTAAAACCCCCTAAACATTAAAGTCAAGGTCTTTTTGGAGGGTGGCCCCCCTTCCCAACATTGATTTTTACTTTTACGTTTGGGGGTTTTTCCAAAAATTACAAAAATTTTCAAAAAGGGGCTCAGAACCCTAAAAAATTATTCAAGCTCTCCTACTAGTCCAACTGGTGCAATTTTAATGGTTTTTAAAGGCACGAAAATTTTTTTTTAAAATACTAAGGACCCCCAAAAAATCAGGTCTGGCTAAGGATAGCGGCCCTACCCCCCCAAATTTTTGACTTTATGTTTGGGGGTTTTTGGGGAATAACCAAATTTAAAAGTGTTTTAAAACCTTAAAATTATTCTTGTCTTTTGTGACGAAAAAATTTGAGAGGCTTTTACAAAAAATTTGTAAAATTGTTTTTTGAACCTCTAAACACAAAAGTAAAGGTGACTGAAGGGTGCGGTTTTCCAATTCTTAAATTTTTTTATTTTTATTTTAGTGATCCTTTGGACCATTACACAAATTTTCAAGTCCTTAAGAATCTACTCAAAGTTATTCCCACTCTTACTAGTCCGAAAGCTGGTAAACCCCGGGTGGGTACTTGGGCATTTTAAAAAATTGGTAGTTGTCTTTAAGGACCCCAAAAATTTTAAATTTTAATTGAAACTTTACCCTTTAACCCGGATAAATTTAAAGGGGGTTTGGAAAGGTGTCCCCTTAGCAAATTTTGGGGGTTTTAAAAATTTTTAAAAGGGGTTTTAAAATTTTTGGGAAAATTAAAAATTTTAAAAGGTTCGAAAATTACCAAAATTTTTTAAGTTTTTATGTCCCCAAAAAAGTTTTTAAATTTTTTCGTTTAATTTTTTTAAATCCTTCCCGGAAAAAAGGTTTATTTTTTTAAAAAATTCCAAAAAAACAGGTAAAAATCCCCCCCGTTTTTCCCAAATTCTAAAATTTGGCCCAGTTTTTTTGCTGGGTTTGGGGAAAACAGGACTTATAATTTTTAAAATTTTAAAACGGGGGTTACAAACCCACCTGGGCCTTTTTTTAAAAAGTTTTATTGGTACTTTAACCCTTTATTCCTTTCTCTTTTCCCCCACCTTTGAAAAGGGGTTCTCGCACAGGTGGGTTTTCGTATTTTTAAAATTAAATTTTATTTTGGAAAGAACCGGGTTTCCACCGGGGGTTTTTGGTACTTCCCCCCCTTTCCGGTTCCCCCTTAATTTTTCCCCTCTTGTTTTTTAAAATTGGGGGCTTTCCTTGGTTTTGGTTTCCCCGGCCGGGTGTTTTGTGAAAACCAACCGGCCAAACATCTAATGCCCTACTAAAAACCAATCACCCACCGCCCTTTTCCGGCGGGTAAAATTTTTTCCTTATTTCCCTTTGTTCTTCCTGAAATTCAGCCGACTGCCCCCGGGGATCGCAGAGGCGGCCCCCGGTCAGCACCTAGGGGTCGGCCCCCCCTTTCCCGGCGACTTTTCCCCAAACAGTTGGGGCCCACCGCCCTTGATTCCCTAATTTCTTCTCGACCTCCCCCCAACGTGCCGGTGAAATCCCCTAATCCTGGGAAAACCCAATTTTCCTTTTTTCTACGTCACCTTCTTCGTAGCTTTCTCTTTCTACGTACCCAAACCGCGCCCCAACATTTTCCCAAATAGCTTCTTCCGAAGCGACGGCGCCCTTTACCATAAACCGTGTAACTTTTACCCGGGGGCCCCGTTGGGAAAAAGGTTGCCAATCACCCCTAGTGCAATGCAACACCCGTCCTTTTTCCCGTATGAAAACCAAAATAAAAAAAAAATCTCTCCCGGGTTTTCCCAAAAAGGCTCTCCCCGGGTTATAAACAAACAAAATAAATAAATCTCTAAAAGGGGCCCAAAATTTTTTCCAAGAGGCTCCCCCCTGCAGGATTATAAACAAAAAAATAAATAGATGAAATAAAGGGCCCAAACTTCAAAAAGGGAGGCTCTCCCTTTTTCCTTAACTCCTCGGTCTGATTTTCAAAAGTGCCGTCTGGAAATCCTAACTCCTCCGTTTCCAAAAAAAATAAACAAACCCTTCTTCTACAACGGGGGCCCCAAATCCTTACCCGCGTTCTACCCGATAACTCTTATACGGTGTCTATAAATAGGGCCCCAACTGCCTAAAATAAACCTGGGAGCCCCGTACCTCGGCGATCCCCCGGGTATCAAGCCGAACTGTCTGCTACAAGCTCTGGACTCCATTGACTCTTTTAAACCGACCCGGGTTTTAGACCCCGTAACACTACTAATTCTTGGATTTAATTTTAAAAAGGTTTGTTTCAAAATAATTTGTTTTAACAGATAATATGCCTCGAGTGCGAAGTCTCGGGCATATTCATCAGCTTAGTGATTTGCCAGTGGGCGATTTTGGTAATAAATTAATTGGGTAGTCCCGGGGGGTCTACCCTTTTGAAAAAAAAAATTAAAATAGGTTTTCTTATAAATTTTTTTTCCAAATCAAATGATTATTAAAAAAATTAAACAAATTGTTGGGGGGCATTTTAATATTTTTTTTAAGAAAAAATTTATTTTTATGTTCTTATTCGATTCCTATTTCAGTTCTTTTTTTATAAATTTTATAAGTAAAAATTTAAAAAAACCCATTTTTTTTCAAAAAGGGCGTCAGACCCCATATGGCCAAAGCAACGAAAGACATCAGGTTCCCTAAAAACCTCCTTTCCCCGGCCTTAGGGAAACCCCAGGTCACAGACTGTTGAACTTATACCATGCCTCTCAACCTTGGCAGTACTAAAAACCCTAAGTTAAAGGCAGGGCGCAAGGGATTTTCTAGTTTGTACACTTCAGAAATTTTCCCCAAATATTCCTTTTTTCGTACACTTAATTATTTAATCCATTTCCCTGCCCCCTTGTTTCGTATACCGACCTTTTGATGACCCTTAAACACCATATTAAAAATTATTATTATTTTTAATAACTTCTAAGTAGGGATAATTTAGACAAATTCAAAAGTCCTCGGGTTTTGGTCGGTCATGGGTTTGTTCTGGTCAGTTAAAGCGGATTTTTATTTTCTCCCCATTTTCTTTTTTCCCAAAAAATTACTAAAAATAAAAAATAATAAACTTTTTCGTTTGGCCGCAATTCTGCCATTTGGGCCCAATTAAACGTGGGGTAATTTAGACAAATTAAAAAAATCCCCCATTCTTCGGTCATGGTTGGGTTTTTGGGTTTTAAAGCGACTTTTTTTTTTCCTCAATTATATTTTAGACGTGATAAATCATGAAAGTAGCAACAGTAAACCTTTCTGTTTTGGTAGATAATTAAAAACATATATTATTAGATTATTTTTAAAATCACTATTTTAAAAAAAATATTTTATATTTTTTGCATTTTATATGTGGGAAAAAAATATTTTTATATTTTTAAATTTTAAAATTAGATTTTAATTCATTTTTCCATATTTTTTTGAACCATCAAAACCCCCCAGTTTTGGTGTACGAAACAAAATGTCAAAAAAAGAATAAATAATTTTAACAGCAATTGAGTAATGAAGTGCCGAAACCCCCGAAATATGCCGACGACAGAGAACTGTTCGGGGCCCCAAAGAAAATGTTGTTCCATCTTTAAAAAAAGTCGATCAACAATGCGACGATTCCTGCAAAGTAAACATTACAATTAATATTTTAAAAATAGGGAAGTTTCCTGTTTGCTAAATTATAGTCTGTATTTTTTGTTTTCATTATTTTTGTTTTGCGTTTGTTTTTAAAATAAAAATTTACACAAAAAAAGTTTTTTTTTTTTTGGAGTCCCTATAAAAAATATCGTAAAAACTCGTTAAAAAACCCCTTTGCACACTCGCGAGAATTTGGGACCTCGACTTCGTCTCGGTCCATCAATTTTTCTCGCCCTTGTCAAAGAGTCGTTTTTTTAAACCTTGTTTTTAATATACTATTTGAACAAAATAAGTGTCTGATTAAATCGGTAAAAAATCAAAACAAAACAGAAACAGTTTTCTCTTTTCATAAAAAAGTGATTTAGATGGGTTTTATTTTAAATATCAATCGACTCTGTAAATTAATTAATTTGTTTTATTTAAAATAAGGGGCGCAAGATAATTGCTTTATATGTTTGTAGTCTTTAGTTTTAATCCCCCTGTTAAAAAGGGTTTAATTTTTGTCGAATGTTGTTGGTAAATAACCTGCGAGAATTTTCGTCCCCCTTTTACTATGACGTACTCTAACGGGAAATCCCAAAAACTGTTAGGCTGATGATTTCACCCCAAAACATCCTAGAATCCATTTAATTACCACTTTTAAAAGGTTCTATTTATTTACAATATTATATAACAAAGTATTTCAAGCTAATATAATTAAAACTACATTTATCTGGGTTTTAGGCGGTCGAAAACGTTTTCCCCTTCGAACCGATCCCCAAAAATAAAACTTTCAAATAGCAATAGTAGCACCGGAAAAAATTTATTGTGAAGTAGTTAAAAAGGGAACCCACTAATTGTACTTTGGGAATTTAGGTAAAAGCCCTTTTCCCCGCTTTCCCAAAATTCTCAAAAAAATACCTGGGGCGAGAAAACAGAGCAAACTTCAAATTTTATGCCATTTATACTGGGCAAAAAAACGGTGAAGTTTAAACAAAGTTAAAATGTCCCGACCCCGAACTAAACACAAAAACATTTTTGGGGGGTTAGTCAGCCAGACAGTTTTAACCCTATTAAAGTTTAAAGCTCTTGGCACATTTTCGGTATAGGTACGGGTGGGTTTTTAAAAGGGTTTTGGGGAGTAATTTTTTACTTAACTATATCAACTGGATATAGAACGGTTTTTTTTCAATAGGGAAAAATTCAAACCTATAATGTAGGTTTATAAATTGGTCAAGGAAAAAAAATTTTTAATAAACACTGTTCTTCCCAAAATTAATTCCCGCCAGATTAATTTTAATAGTAGGGGGGCCAGGGATGCTAAATTTGCAATTTGAGCGTCATGGGAAAAATATTGGGTTGTGAAGATTAAATTCAAAAACAAAAAAAAATTTATGTTTAAATTTCCTTTCGGGGGGAAGAAAAAGGTGTAAAAATTTTTTAAAAAAAAAAAAACAGTCCAAGGTTGTGATGATGGTCTTGCGGTTTTGGTGTTTGGGCTTGCAGCAAGACCAAGACCGAACCAAGACCCAAAAACCCCCTTTTTGCTTGCAAGACCCAAAACCAAGACCGGGGTATGCAAGACCAAAAAGGGCCAAGACCAAGACCGGGGGTAAGACTACGCAAGACCAAGACCGACCTGCAAGACTCTTGCACTTTTCCAATTTTTTTTAAAAAAAATTAAATTTTTATATTCCCTATACAGAGGTATTCCATACAGACATGACAAAAAAAGTGTCAAAAACTGCTAAAAAAAAGGGGGATAAAAATAATAACAAGTTTCTTTAATTAAAAATAATTAAATTATTCATTTTTTTTTTTTATACATTTTTCTAAAACGATAACGAGTAAATTCAATAACATGTTTCAAAATTAAAAAGTTGTGACTCAATAGCCCAAAAAAAGCTTTTTTTTCCGAAACCTTCCCGACAGAGAAAAATAGGGGTACAAAAGTTACAGAAGCTAAAAATTATTTTTATTTTAAAATTTTTTTTTTTAATTAGCTATCTAGTGATGCCATTTTGGGGTGGATCAAAATTTACAATACAAAAAAAACATTTTTTTTCCACAAAAGAAGGGGCTTTTAAACTAAGATATAAAAAAAGAAGGGATGATAAAAATATTTTTTCATGTCATATGGGAATTTTTTATCAAATAAATTTTTAAATAGTTCCGGGTTGGGGGAAAATAGAAATTAAAAAACCCTACGTTAATATTGTTCCTATATGAGAGTTAAAATTTCCACTATAATATACAGGGTGGTGTTTTTTAAAAAAATTTAAATTTAAAAAAAAAAATTGTTTGGTAAAAAGCTAAAAATAAGAGATTTTTAAGTGACAGTGGATTTTTCAAAAAAAAATGAAATGAAAAATTTTTAAATTTCCCCCCTTTTCATGCGTTTTCAAATATCGAGCTTTACACTATTAGCCACCTTGTATATGCAGAATGTTTATAAATTTTGTCCCAACTTTGCGGAAAATAAAATTATTTAAAGATAAAATTTTATATAAATTAAAAAAGGTTTCCTAAAAAACTTTTTTTTTTGGCAAAAACCAATGTTTAATATTGGAATTTTTTTCAGGAAATTTCAATTTTTGAAATAAAATTTTTTTTTCTTACAGTCACGTTTTTTTTTTTAATTTTTATATGTTCTTTAAAGAAAATTTAAATAATTCTTTTCATTAAATATTTCCACCAAATGTATAAAAGAGGTTTGTCTTAATTTAACTTGAAAAAAAAGCGCTATAAATAAAAAAACCCCCTACTTTTAAAAAATATCTTTTTAATTTAAATAGTTCAAATGTATGTTAAAACTTTTTTAATCAAAAATATAGTGCCATTTTTATTTATTTTTAAGTATTAAAAATATTTTATTAAGATTAATTTTTTAAATTATTATACCAAAAAGAAGACCCAAGACTCTTGGGCAAGACCAAGACCAAGACCGGGTGGTGCAAGACCAAGCCAAAACAAGACCTTCCTTTGGGGCCCAAAACCAAGACCAAAACCGGCTTCAAAAAGAAGACCAAAAGCCCGGTCGGGGGTTGGCCTTCTGCTCATCACTAATGGAAATACTGGGGGCGTCAGATATTTATAGTGTATTTGCTTTGTAATAAACTTCTTTTTCCTAAACTCTGGGTGAGTCTTTCCCTCCCCTATTGCTCTCCCTCTCGTGATCTTTTGGCTTTCACGCCCCTCTGGACTCCCCTCTTAGTAAATCTGCTGGACAGCATCCCTTAATCTTTTTCAGGGGTTTCCTATTGATCTTCCCCTTGGTCTCTCAAGGAATACTGTTTTTTTTCAAATGTGGTTTTTTTGTCTTCCGACCTGCCTCCTTTTATTAGTTTTATGTGTCTGACTATGTTTTCACTGCCTTTCTTTCCGCCAATTCACATTGTGGCTTTTTCCACACTCCTGTTGTTTCATTTCTTTTGGGGCCCAAAAATCCTTCTGGAAATTTTTTTTTCAAACACAAAAGTTATGGTTTTTGTTCCTAAGTAACTACTGGCAATTTTGGCTGTAAAAGTTAGTTTGGTTGTCTTTTAACAGTCAGATTTTAATAATGTGGGGAAGTATAACGCCCTATTTCCTGCCATTATTCGTGCTGAGCATTCTTTTCTACTGATTGTCATCCGTGATTACCGTTCCCAGGTACTTAAATTCCCCTTTAAAAACTTCGAATTGAACTCCTCAAATTATATTTCCCGCGGTGGATTCTTTGTAACTACTTTATTTTTTTTTTTTTTTCCTGGGCCCAGTTACCTATTTTTTATGAAAAAAACCCCCAGTTTTGTTTCACTGTATTTTTTTAGAAACCAACACAGTTTTGAACCCTAAAAACAAATTTCAGTAACTAACTAATGTATTTATTAAATAAAAATTTTAGTCAAATAGTCGGGGGGTAAAACAATAAAAAAAAAAAATTGTTAAATTTTAAAAGTGTTTTTTAAATTTGAGATTTGGAATGTAATTATGATTTTTTTAATTTAAAAAAATTTCTTAAAAAATCGGGCCCCAATTTTTACATATTTTCATTCAAGTGTTTGATTTACAATTTTGAAAGGGGGTTTGTGTTAAATTTAATTTTTTTTTGTACATTTTTTAAAAAACAAATTTTTTTTTATTTCTCTATATTACTGGAGAAAAAAAAGTACAAAAATATAAGAAAATTTAATTTTAAAAAAAATAGATAAAACATTATTAAAAAAGATACAACAACAAAGGTTCCTTTGAGGTTGGTTTCCCCTTCAATTTCCCTCGTTATCTCATTTCTGTAAAAAGAATGGTGTTGGTACTTACAATCTTTCATTTAATAATATTTATAGTTTTAAAAAAACCTACCTGAATTAAAAGATCTTCAAAAATGTAGGTGCTATAGATATCTTCGTATGCTTCAGAAAGTTGGTTTCAACGAACCAACGGCTCTAATTTTCATCTTTTAAATTTTAAAATGAGACACTTAGTTTTTAATTTTAAAAAATTTTCCCCGCTCAAGTAAGGTGACACTAAAAGATCTCGGTGGACGATCTTGCAACGTTGTTGTACCAATTTTGACAGTGACACCCTCCTGGAGAGAGGAAAGTTTGGGGAAAAAGAGTTAGAAGGAACGGAAGCGCAAAGTAAAAAAGACACAGCTCTAAACACCCGTACGCTCATGTTTATCGATGCGTTGGTGGATTATTTTTTTTTGTAACCCCTAAAAATTTCCCTTTTCCCAAAAAAAAAAAAAAATTAAACTTCCATATTTTAAAGGGCTTTTTTTACAAGTTTGAGACCCCCCATATCCTTTGTCGGCTCAAATTGTCGATTTTTAAAAATCCCTTTGAAAGATTATTTAAACCCCTTTTTTAATCTGCGGCCGATTTTTTTTCTGGGGATCGTTTTTTTCCCCCAAAAATTTAAAATTTTTTGGCAGGGAAATAAAATGATCAAAGTTTCCCCCATATGATTTTCTTAAATTATTTCCATAATTTCTATTTTTTATACAGATCCAATTTGGGGGGGACCTTACCCTCCCCAATCAGATGAAAACTTTTTTTTATTAAATAAATGTTATTTGATTTTTAATTCTCTAAAACTGAACTTCCTTACAAATTGGGTTTTTTATTTTATTTTTTTCTTTTCCTCTAAAAATTCCTTTATTAAGGTTAAAAAACTAAAATTTCTATTATTGGGGCCCAATATTTTTCGATTAACTTTTTCTCTTCTCTTCTCTCTCTCTTTTAAAATGGTTAAAACCCCCTTTGGGAACTCAATTTACCCCCTTTGAATATTGTTCTTTCTGGGGTGGCGTCCCCTAAACATAAATTCTGGTCCCTTCAAAAAACCCTTCGTCTTATTAATGATCCCAAACCCCCAAAAAAGGGTTCCCCTTCTTCCCATCGTCGGCTGTGGGGGTCTTCCCCTTCATAGATATTTTTCTGCTGGGGAAATTTGGGAGTATAATTCCCCTCTGGCAGCTCCCAACAGAGCCCCTGGCCTTTATGCTCCTTTTGTTCAGTTAGAGGCCCCGAAATTCCCCTTTTTCGTTCCTTTATTCCTGGGTTTGATTAAACCCCCCCAAAGTGTTTTTCTTCCCAATCTCCAAAAAATTTAAATCCCATTAACAAAACCCCCCCCCAAGGCCCCCCTACGTTAGTACTTAGGCATCACCTGTGTCCCCAAAATAAAAAAATTATACTGGTCCAATAGGCGACATTCATTATCGCCAAGGGGGTAAAACTATTTTTTTCAAAAAAATGTCAATAAAATATACCAAAAAGTTTTAAAATTTTAGGGACTAATTTAAATTTTTTTCTACAGTTAAGTTTTCTAAAAACTTTTTTCAGATCGCCAAAAAAATTTAAAACCCGTTTCTATAACGAGTAATTACCCCTAAATCTTTAAAATAATAAAAATCTAAATTCCCTTAAACGACAACACCTTTTCTAAAACCAAACATACCGGGAAATTTTTTAACAAAATTTTTAACAAACCCCGAAAAGTTCTATAAAAATAAATTTAAAGTTTTAGTTTTTATGGTAATAAAAACCTTTCTTTGTGTTATACAAAAAATTTTAATTTTTTGGTTAAAAAAAAGAAAAGTTTTTTTTTAACCAATTAAATTATAAGGTTTAGTACAAAGTGTTTATTTCTGCTAGAAAAGCAACTCAAATATTTCTCTTTTAAATTTAAATTGACATATTCTACATAAATTCCAAAGTAAATTTAACTGCAAAAAAAATAAAGTAACGTGCTGGACAGGACAGGCTTTAGCGGGGAGGGGAAAAAAAATATTATTTAGATTGAAAGGGATTAGTAAAGGGTTTTTTTGGAGATCAGAGGAAAAACAAAGAATAGCTAACTTAATTATAAATTTGGTCAATAATTACCCGAGTGTCACAGAAGTGGGAAGTGATCCCGGGGCCCAAAAAAGTGTAAAAAATTTCTACTTTGATTTTAAAATTTTCAAATTTTTAAGGTTGCTGATACGCCCCTTCGTATACAGAATTTTTGGTGTAGAAACAATATTTTATTGTAAATAAAAATTTGTGAATTTTATTCGTTCTTAGTCCCTTTATTTAGCAATAGAAATTTCTAAAGGGCGCCCAAACCTTAATTCCCCTTTGGGTTTTCATTTTCTTTTGTCGATAGCGGGTTTTGTCGGCAACTACTTATGATGCGAAGGCATCATTAACGTTGAGGATAAACCCCAAAAAATATGAAAACGTTTTTTGCCTTTTCTGGTCATAATTTTTTGGGTTTTCCCAGGAAAACAGGTAAGTGGATGTTGTAATTTACCCCCATCCTTTTCCAAATAAAAACTAAAATAAGGAAAATTTTATTGAAAACCCCGGGTGGTATAATTTGGGCTTAAAAAAATCGGTCAAAATCTGCCAGGCCTCAAAGTTACATTTTTAAAATTTTAAAATTTCTTGCAGCTCGATAAATTAGAAAAGAAAAAAAATTTTGGTAAAAGTATAATAAAGTAGATTATTAAATTAAAATATGGAAACAACCAGGGTGTCCAAACAATTGTAATAATATCTTTTATTTTAAATTTCAAAATTTTTTTAAGGGTTAGATTTATAAAACTAAAAAAAAGTAGTATATTATAACCGTCGTGTAAAATAAAAAAAAAAAAATTGACATTAAAAAGGGGATTTTAAAAATTTTTTTAAAGTTATTAAAAGTTTTATTACAACTTATGTTTTATTAGAAAAAAACTAAATAATAAGAAAAAAAATATTATATTAAATAGGAGTATTCTAACTAAAACTATCATCTTTTTGCATAAATAAAACATTTTTAACTTGTAAATAATGGAAATTCTCAAATAAATAACACACAATAAATAGATTTTCCAATAAAGTGAAATTTAAAATTTTTAGAAACTTTATTGTCAAAAAATTTTTAGCAAATTTCCCTAATAGACTCAGAGAGCAAACCCCCTTTTAAAAACGTCAAACCAATATTGACGACTTTTTTTAATAATTTCGGGGGGCAGTTTCCACTGTCGAAGAAACTTTGGGAATAAAAAAGTCCATCTATTTGCCTATGGACTTGTTTAAAATTTCATTTAGACATTGCCGGCAACTTTTTAAACCAAAAAAAGCAATTAAAAATTTTTTTTTTTATATGAGGAAACATTTGTTAAGTTTTTAAAGATCGAAAAATAAAAACAAAAAAGCCCATGTTATCTGGATCTTTGATAATGGCAACAACCAACATTGGCCCCTTTTAAATTTTAAAAAAATGTTTATAAAAATATATATTTAAATGTTATAAAAAAAAGTTATTTGAATAGAAATTTATTTTAATATGAGGTTATTTTCTGTTTTTTAAAATTTTTTATTTTATTTTGCTGAAAACTTCTAAATTATCGCTATGTATAATAGGTATATTTTTTGTTTGTTTTAAAAATAAAGAATTAAAATATTTTAAATAACTTTTTAAATTAAAGGATTTGCAAAATTTAACGGGATTAAATTTTTTTTGGGTAACCCCAACTTTAAGGTTTTTGCAACGATAAACAAAACTCTAAAATTTCACAAATAAAGTTTTAACAAAGAAAATATTTTCCTTTAAAAAATCCATATAAAATCAGTTTAAAGTTTTTTTAAACCCACAAAAATGTAGAACATTATATTGTTCAATTTTATAGAAAAAAAAAATAATTTTTGGCGGAAATTTTCGGCCACCATATCCTTGACCATTTTCCTTGACCAAAAATTTTAATCGAAGTATTTCTGGGAAATTTTTGAAGAAAAATTTTCCCCGCTTTGAACAACCTTGCTCGTAAAAAACAAGAGATTTGGGATCAAATGGATGGCTGCCCTGCCCCAGTACCAGAGCTGTGCGCAAAGAACAACGCATTTAATAACGACATCATAGACCCCAACCACAATATCTTGAGAGGGCTCCGATCTTTTTGCCAAACATTTTTTTTTGGGGGCATTTAAAAACTAAACTTTTACCAATAAAAAAAATGAAAATTTAGACCAGCTAAAGTTATTTCCCAGAAGTGCCAAATATCAGTACCAACTAGCCAACGAAAAAGGTTTTTTAATCGTTTGGGTTATTGTCGGCAGTTAATGGAGGGAAAATTTTTAGCATTTACTTAAATCCCATATTTTCGTCAAAAGGATTTCTTTTGGACAAAATTTTTTTTATTGTCTTGCGTAACTGTGAGTGCTGCATGGTTGGAATTACGTAAACTAAAAAGAAATGCGAGGATTCTTTTTAAATTCCCCTATAAAATTGTTCAGTTTTGGGAATGACATTATAAATTAATGATCTAAATTGTCCTGATAAATCGATATGGTGTTTTTTTTATTGATTTCAATACAGGGTGCATAATGAGATACTACGTTAGAAGATTTAAGCAGTTGGTTGGTTAAAAAAACCCCAAATTTTTATTTTGGGTGGAACTTATTGTTTTCAATAAATTATAGCTTTTTTTCTAAAATAATTGGGGGGCCAAAAATTTGACTACTTAAAAAATTTTTGGGGTTTCCCATGTCCCTCGGCGGACAACCCCTTTTTATATATATAATATATTATATATATATATATATATATATATATATATATATATATATATATATAAAATAAAATATATATATTTATATATAATATAATATAAATTTTATTTAAAAAACCAAAATTTTTGCACTTTGGGAAAAACTTTTTTTTTTTACAAAATTTTTTTACTTCAAGAAATTAATTTTTAAAAAAAAAAAAATTTTTAAAAAAGGCGTCCGAGTTTAAAAAAACTTGTCAAACTTGTAAATTTAAAAAAGGTTAAAACTAAATAAACAAAAAAAAAAATTTTTTTCCCCTTTAGTTTAAAAAGATTTTGGTCCTGTCTAAGGCTAACAACCTATTTTTAAATTATAAACATTTTTTATTAAACCTTTAAAAAAATTCCCAATCACCGTTTATAAAAAAAACTTCTGTTTCCCTTTCTCAAATTATGCCGTCCGTTTAAAATAAATATCTTTTTGGGCCCAATTTTCAATGTTAATAAAAAACATTTTGCCCCCCAAAAAAAACCCAGTCAATTAGACACCCGTCTCTCTTTTTTTGGGTTGGGGGGTTTTTTTGGATTTTATGACCACAAAAAAATATTGTGGTGAAAAAAAATTTTAAAACGAAATAACTACAGAGGTCCAAAAAGGTTTTTGTTTTTTTAATTTTTTAAAAAATTAAAAAAAAGCCCTCAAAAGCTGCCCCTTTTGGGGAGCGCTTTCCAAACGTTTTAAATTCACTGACGGGGACAGGTTCTTGTGGGTTGCTGAATATCATTAAAATTTTTGCTTTGACTCATTCAGGTTAGCGGGAATTTTATACAACTTTTTTTAAGATACCCCAAAAAAAAAATTCGATGCAGTTAAATCGGGGTTCTGGGTTTTCAAAATTCTTCGATATAACTTTCATGGGAACATTTTTAACGATCTGCATTTTTGAATTGGCTCCCCCACCTTGAAAAAAGTTTTTTTAAATTTACAAAATTTTGAATTCTAGTACAAAAAAAAAAAAAAAAATTGCAGCATTCCCCTACAACGGTGGGTTTCCTACCCCCAAAAATAAGAAAAAATCTTTGTCAAAATTTTGAAAAATTTTTTTATAAAATTTGGGGTTTTGAATGATAAAAAGAATTTTAAAATAAAATAAAATTTTAAAATTTAAAAAATCATTTATTAACTAAACATTAAAAAAAAAATTTAAATTTACAAAAAAGTGTTAAATTACCATTTTTTCCCTCGTCAAACAGCAAAAAAATTTTTACTAGCGGTTATTGTTTGTTTTAATTTGTGAAAAAACTCCAAAATGGGAACAAAAAACATCTTACTGTTGAGAGGACAGGTAAACCTATTTTTCAGATCCCCCAAACATAATTTAAAATTATTAATCCATGTAGGCCGGGGAAAAATTTAATTTTTTTATTAAAATTTTTAATTTCATAAAAATTTTTCAAAAATTTTGCTTTTTTAAGTCGTGTCCCCCCTAAATGGTGGGTTTTTTTGGGGACACCCTGTATAAATGCTGATGATGTTTTTTAAGGGGAAAAAGGGTTTTTTGTTTAAATTAAAATTAATGTAACAAGGTTTTTGAAAACATGGGGAAAAAAAAAAGGTTATAAAATTATTTTTTTTTTTTCTTCAACTGTTTACCCCGGGGAATTTTCCCCCATGGTTTCCCAAGGTTACAAACAACCAACTTTTCAAAAAAATTATATGCAAGTTTAATTTGTAAAACCTCAAAAACCATTGGCCAACAAACTAAACCTTTTTCCCGTTCCCACCAAATTGTCAAAGGGGAAAAAATGAAACCTTTTTTAAGGAATGTTTAAACCGGGTATTCATTAAATATAAGCCCAAGGGAACAAAATATTGATAAATTATCTTTGTTCAATGGCTCAATTAAAATTTAACAAAATATCTGGGGTTTTTACCTTCTTCCAAATTTATTTCATTCAATTTAAATTAAAGCTCGGAATTTCCTTTTTTGACAAAAATTTCCCCCAAAATGTGGTTAAAAAAATTTATCCCCACTACCGAACCTAAAAGGGGTTTTTTTTTTTGAGGGAATCCCGGTTAAAGGGTTTTTGCACCCTTAAGCCGGGTATTCAAAAAAGTTAACCCAAAAAAATATCCGAAATTAGAAAATTTTTGAATCGTGATTTTAAAACAGTGAGGTTTTCACCTTTTCCCTTTTTTCTTCAATCGTCATTCCAAACCGTGGGAATTTTGAATCCCAAAGACAACCTTTGCAAAATGCATTGTCAAAAAAATTTTTCTACACTAAGAACCATTTTTTGTATCCCTTCTTCCCATTCCCGGTTTTGGGCAAAAGGAGCAATCAGCCCCAAAAATACTTAAATTTTTTAAAAACCGCAAAAAATTTAATTTATTTTTCCCTTCGGTGATCATAAGTTGTTTCCGATTGAAGCACGAAATAATTTTTCCTTTTTTTTAAAAAGAAAAAATTAACCCATTTTATAGGTAAAAAATACTGTCTCATAAGGTTTTTTAAATAAGGGTTAAAGAAAATATATTAAAAAACCCATTTTGGGGTTTTTTCCCAAATATATTAAAAAAATTTAAAAAAAAAACAGCAAACCCCGATTTAAGGTTCATTCTTTTTTTAAAATTTGATAATTATACCGTTTTTTGGGAAAAAAGCCCCCAACCCCTTGGGGCCATTTTTGGGGGAATACTTTTAAATAACCCCAAAAATTATCAGGGCTTTGGGTTTAAATTTTTAAATTATCCCCCGGAAACACGCCGGCGCCCAAAACTAATTTCAAACCTTTGGGCTGCCGTTTTAAAAATAAACCACAAATTTGGAATTCCATAACCCAAAATTTAAACATTTGAATTTTAAATTAAAGCTAACCTTCAAGAAAAAGGGACACACCCCCTTTTGGGGCACCCAAAATTTTCCCCCGAGTTTTTCTAATCTCGATTTTTAAAAATTAAATTTTTTATAAAATACCCCTTTTCTAAAATTCTAGGGGAATTAAATTTTTTCCCCGGTACTTTATTTGTTTCAAAGAATTTTTCAGTTCACGGGATCCACCTTTTAAAAAAAGTATTAAAAATTGTCTTCCATAGAAAATTAAGGTGTAAGTTATTTAATTTTCAAAAATCAAAAAACTTTCCCCATTATTTTGATAAAAAAAAATTTTCCCCGACCTTTCTTTAAAAAAAATTTTTTAAAAAAAAATATACAAAAAAATTTTAAATTTTTGTAAAAATTTTCGAAAAAAAAAAAAAATATGTTCGAAATTTTATTTTTTTTTTTTAAAATTTAAAATTTTTTAAAAAAAAAAAATTTCATAATTTTAATTTGTAAAAATTTTTTTATCCCCCCGCCTCCTTAATTTCCTCGCCACAAAATCGGCATTAAATTTTCCGGGCTTTGTGGAAATATATAACTATTTCTCCCTCTCTCTTTCCCCTTTTTTCCTTTCCCTAAATTAAACAACTTACAAATTTAGGGGTTGCCGCTGTAATAAAGTAAACCTAGCGTAAATTTGAAATATACCAATAAAACCCTTTTAGCAACTCATTGAATTTATATGAAGCAACCCCTTTTAAATATACATCAATAAAAAAAGTTTCCCCCGATAATAAAACCTTTTCTCGCTCTACGTGCAATCAAGGGGTTGTCTAAAGGTACATGCTCAAAGGGGTCAACTTATCAATATCTTACGGTCTGCCGCTGTAATAAATGAAAGAGTTTTAAAAAATATTTCTTAATAACAACCTTTAGCAACTACATTGAATGTTATATGTATAAGCTAACCATGCATGCAATTACGCCAAGGCTGCCCCTAAAAGGTATATGCTCGAAGAGCTAACTTAACAATATCTTACGGTCTGCCGCTGTAATAAACTGTAAGGACCTAGCGTAAATTTGGAATATCCATCTTATAACAAAGTTTAGGTGGAAGACCTGGATGGAAGTATGTTTGGGGGTTATGCCAGATCCGGACCTGTCAATTGAAGAAATTAAATTTACATCTTTTATTCCAGACTTTATGAACTGTTTCCAAATAAATTTAAATACAAAAAAGAAAAAAAAAGAGCTTGTTCTTCCTAGTCTGCTTTTTGGTTTGGAAAGTAATAGGAAGTTCCAACTTTTACCATTTGCCTTTGAAGGTAAAATAGACAAAATTATAATAGCTACAATACGGGAACAATATTTAGGCCTTCGTGGACTACACTAAGTTAAAAAAAAATCGTCTCACATTGAAGCTCATCGATATTTATATTTACATCATAAGATACCTATTGAAACAAGCTTATTTCCACAACTCCCCATAGAAAATTTCCAGGACCATTATTCATTTATCTCTGCGACAAATTAATCAGAACGAGATCGTTGAGAATTAGGGAAACACTCGTCTTCTCATTAAAGATTTGGAAATAATTGTTCTACGGGATTTAAAAGGCCCCGAAATCTATTGTCCTTTGATAAAAGCGACCCTGTGACTTGCGATTATTAAATCAGATAGGAAGTTGAACATTTTAATTTGAATTAGTACTCTGGGGAATTTTAAAATGCAGACGTGTATATTGCTGTTAAATTAAGGGTTTTTGAGAAATACATTTCTTATCTATTTTCATTCTTAGAGCTTTAAGAAAGATTAGAAATTAATGGAGTTAGACTGGAACAGGAGTGACCTAAAAATAAATATATTTAAACATTGGAAATACGCAAGCTTTTAAATTAGTCCGAGAGCTGTAAGACATTTTAAAGTAGGTATTTGAGGCACTATGAAAACTTTTTCAATTGTTCCCTCATAATATCCAAACACAAAAACTCATACCTGGCTAAAGGTTAGAGAGACTAAACCGGCACTTCAAAAATTTTAATAAAGCAAAAGTTATATACAACTACTGTCAAAGAGACAGATTGCTGAGAAATTCTACCTGCCAGGTGATCAAGATCGTAATACATGAATACGAGTGAACAGCGGGGGGTAAGTTTAAGTGCAAAAGAGAGCTTATTATCGTCCGCTGCCTTAGCTGAAAGATGTTGGAATGCAATTGGCTCCCCCGAAACCACAGGACATCTAGCAACCATGAGGTTTTTACTGAGTATTTTGGAATAGAAAAAAATACTAAATACTTTAATTAAACATGTTTTTTTTTACGTTTTCCCTGGTAAATGATTTAATTAATTTTGTATTAATTTTCACTTGTCCTAGCGAAATGATCTGTTTAACAATAGTTCCTTTTGTACAAAAATATTGCTATGCTAAAATCTTAAAATGCCGCTTTAAACCCGCTACCCTTTAACCAGATCGGCTTTTTTTTTGTAAAAATTATTAAAAAAAAACCATTCTACAAGTTTTTATAGTTTATATAGTCTAAAATGTGTACCCACTCTTCTATTAAATAGCCAGGTTAATAAATAATTTGGTCGAACAAAGAAAATTTAATAAAATTTTCAAAAATCATTATCATGTAAATTTCTTTTTATTTCATCCTTTTAGCCGATTATACTTATAAAAAGGTTTAAACGATTATTATAAAAACTTTCATTCAAGCAGATTTTTTTCGTGAAAAAACAACAACAACCTAGAGTCCAAATATTTAAAGTAAAGTAAGATACTATCTGTTGATAAGGAATTTGAATATTTTGAGGGAAAAACAAACTTCTACAAAGGGTAAATTCAACAATCGAGAGACTCAGTAGTGGATGTTGTGTGAAGTTATTTTGCAAGAGTTAGTCGTGTATATGCAAAACAAATTGGTAAATCTTTATATGTATTGTGTTAAGTGAAAAAAGAATACATAAGCAGACTTAGATAGTTTGGGTCAGTTTAAGATCAGTTTGTAGTTCTTATACTGAATTTATACCAAGGAAATTTAAAGGTGTATGGAAGCCCAATACTGTAGAACAAAATTGTCCAGGCGTGCAGGGCAGCGGGAATCGGAGGATTGGCCCCGCGGAGTTAACGCAATGAATAGTGGGTCAGAGCCGGACTTCCATAATTATTTGTTACTATCTATAAAGTTGACATCATCAAATGTCAAATTCAAGCAATCACTGTTTTTTTTTATTTTTTGCACAAAATTGTTGGTTATTAAACGATACTACCATAGAACATTTAAAATTATTGTGTAATATTGGATTTTATATCGTCTGATATAATATGGAAAGAAGCCTTCTATTTAAATGGTCGATATTTTTGTGAGTTTTGTATTTTTACCAAAAATCTTTGTAAATAAATAACAACACGATTTTTTAAAATAAATTTCAAACATTGTATGATGGTTTCATGTACTTATCACCAATTTTGTGATAAAAGAAGTGCAAGATAATGTAAATGAGTTTAATCTAATCCTAAGATTCTGGTTGCACATTAAAAAGTGAAAATTTTTATAACTGATTTTTAGGCATATACTTTTCACTAATAATAAACATTCATGAGACAGAATAACAGTAGTTAAAAATGTTTAGTAACCTTCGGTACCTAGGTATCCATTATAACAGTATCCGTTAAATATTATGTGTCTACAGTATGTCGAGCTTAAAAAGTTTATAATGTAAGTTTAAGAAACCAAAAATCTAATTTCTTTTTAAACAAATACAGAAAAAGCAAAAAGGAACTTTAACATAAACCCGTATATATTAAAATTTGCCTGGTCTGCACAGTAATTATTAATTTTGATCTTTTAAAAGAATGTACTAAATTATTAAATAAAATAAAAGTACCTAAATGTAAACTTTATTTCTTTTTAATAATCCACAGAAATACACAAACATTATGGAAATCATCTAAAAGATAGTTAAGATTCCCTTACATTTCCCACTGCTATTTCCTATGAAATTTTCATTATTCTATTATTCATAATTGATATATTATTATTTTTTCGGTTACCTAACGTTACGTCTTATAAGAAGCACCTAATTTAAATATAAGAAAAACTTAACTAAAGTAAAAAATGCCGGGTATGTTACCCTTGGATTTGCAAGACAAAACCATACAACCTCTAATCATTTTGTTACGATATTATAAGTAACAAACACTAAACACAAAATTATAGTCACAATTTAATAAATTCTAATCACCAAAATAAGAAGGTTTTTATTAACCCAAAAAACTTCTGCAACCACAAAATATAGGTACTCACACAAAGCAAAACAATTGAAACTAATACGGCGCAAAGGGCATAAACCACAACGAAAATGACGAATGATGAGACGACGACGGTTGACGGTAAAGCGCGGATATAGTTTCATAGGCGACGCGCGCGCGCGCCCTTACACCAAAAACCTTAGACAACCTAAGACCAAAAACGGTACTACGGCTCTCATAAAAGTATAATGTGTTGCCTAACTACACACTGATTTATCAGTGTGTAAGTAGGGAACACATAAAATTATTTCGTGGAATTTTGTTATTGCGCAGAATCGGCGGGGCCAACTCTGACAGTTATTTTCATACTGTGCTGGACATTTTTTGATCGAATGGGCCATAGCATTGGGCTTCCATACACCTTTAAACTTCCTTGATGGCCATGCAATATTAGGTAAATGATTGCTTTTATTCGAGCGTGCATATTTTTAAAAAATGCGCGAAATTTTAAGAAGTTGTAAATGGTCGACGACGCAGACTTAAGATTTTAGCTGCGTCGTATGCAAGTAAAAACAATTGTTTGAAATTGGTAGGAATTATATTTAAATATTCCGTTAAAAATACAGGTGTTTTATAAAGTATTTTGCATTTTTTTACCGAACAATAAAAGCAGCATATTTTTGGTGTATTGCTTATTGTAATTATTTTTTTTGCAACAATAATTATGGGGTATACTAAATAGTGTACAAATCACATTTAATGTGTATATTGTGTGCAATGGTAAATAATTTAATTCTTTGAAATAAATTCTGGTAAAACAAAATATTGGATTTTTTTCTGGATGATTTGTAAAAAAGAATGGAAAATTATGGCAAACTCTAAAACTGATAAAACATTTAGAATCAAAAGGCTTCCCAGCATGTACAGGGTCTTTGATTATATTTACGTGGCTTCTGAGGCCTTTATTTTTAAAGACAGAAAAAAATGTTTGTAGGATTTTTTTCATATTATCTTTTGAAATTATCAGTAAAAAAATATCGCAATAAAAAAATGGAAAAATTAAGGCAACTTCAATTTTTTTAAATGAAACACCCTGTATATTATGCGCTAGAACGAAAGATCTTTTTTTCTGATTTCAAATATATATACATTGATGATATTTGGATGAACCATTTTTGAGATATTTTAGGTTAAATATTAATAAATTACAAAAAAAAATCATATTAGTATCAAGAAAGCCATGGAAGCAATACAATTGTTATGTTGCTAAATTTGGCGAGGGTTTTCTCTAGACCAATAATGTTTATTTTTGTGATTAAATATTCCTGCTAAAGTGAAGAAAGACTTGTCGGTGAATAGAATTTTATTTAAAAACTTTAAATCCTGCTGCATAAACCTAGCTATTTCCAAAGCATACTCAGGTCGGTCCTGCATGTTTCGTTCAGGAAAATTCTGAACGGACATGAATTTATAAGGATAAAATTTGTAAAATTTTAAGGTTAAATAAATTTTATAATTTGTTTAAGTTCAGATGCCGCATCCGAGATTGATATTTCAGGATTTTCTAAAATTATTAAAAGTAATTAGTGCTAGTCCAATAGAAAAAGTATAATAATTATCCTGAAAAAACGAGGATATCCAAAACTTTGTTTTCATTTCGTGCTGCAGTTCTTTTCTTCATTTTAAAGCTTTTTTGTTTAAAAACTTTCTTACTATGTATTTAATAGTATCTATAGATGGTACCCGTTGTTAAGTATAAAATAAGTAATATTTTCTTTGCACTGTCGTCACATTTTATTGTTACCATAAAAAATACGCATAATAGCGATTTTTTGTTCTTCTGAATAGCCCATTGACAAAAAAGCACTACAAACTACTTTAAATAGTTAAAATGATAAGTTTCAACTTTTTACAATATCAATACGTCAAATTTATTAAAACAATTTTATTGTTTTCATAGCTTTCTTGATACTACTATGATTTTTTTTCAATTTATTTATATTTTAAGCTTAAATATCTCAAAAATGGTTCATCCAAATATCATCAATGTATATATATTTAAAATCAGAAAAAAAGATCTTTCGTTGTAGCGCATAATATACAGGGTGTTCTATTTAAAAAAGTTGAAGTCGCCCATATTTTTCCATTTTTTATTGCGATATTTTTTTACTGATAATTTTAAAAGATATTATGGAAAAAATCCTACAATTTTTATATAAAACATTTTTTTCTGTCTTTAAAAATAAAGTCCTCAAAAGCCACGTAAATATAATCAAAAACCCTGTACAATATATTTTGCTGTTAAGGTTTAATGTCTAAGTCTGCTTTTTTCACTTTTTTTTAGTCTAAGGATTTTGGAATAACAATATATTATAGTATTTTTATAACACACTGTATACAAAAATGAAGCTAAATAAAAATGTTTCTTTATATTAAAAATTGTTTATTTTTCCATATTATAATTTAAAAGTAAAATTAAATAGATACACAATCCATTCCGTTGCCGTTGAGTAAACTGTATTTTGGGAAAATATAACCCCCAAATCCAGCGCCTGTTATTTCTTTCTCGTTAACGAATCTCTAAAGGCCTCTCTCGGAATAATTTTACTTTTATATTTGTTACGTGGACGAACCTTAAAAGGAAAAACCTCCTAAATACACACATGTGAATAGGAACTAAAACATTAGGATCCCCCGGTGGATAAATCTGGAACAGTTTTAGCCCTTCTTTGTGTCGTCTATACAATTTTCTGGCAAAGTCTTTAATCCTGGCCTAAATGTGGCGACTGGGTTTGCTTCGTAAATAAACAGGATGTCCGGAAAATATGCGAATAAAATTGTATGACATTCTTCTGATGTAAATAGCTTCAAAACTTTAAATAAAAATTTGTTTTATAGAGTTAGACACTAAAACATTACGTTTTTAAGTGGTAGCTTCCATTGTCTTCATTTGTTTATTGATACACAACGTTTCGGTTAGTGATGTATCTTAAACCGCTTTCAAGTGATAACTAAAAACTATTCTAAAAAGCTACGACTAAAGGTCCATTCACACATATCAGTCACGTCACAGTTCCGTTCCGTCAAACAGTCTCAGTGACGACAAAAAATAATATCGTTGCGTTTAATTTAACCGACACGTTTAAACATATCCGGCGCCGTCACGTATTTTACCATCAGTCGCGTTGCAGTGTCGGTTCAGTCATTATTTAAATTCGTCGCCAACGATATTTTCTTGTTTTAACTGACGTGCATTTGTACAAACTTTCGTTGTTTTTAATATAAAAATATGGATGACGAAAGACTAGTTGAGCTTGTTCGGGAATATCCTGTTCTATTCGACTTGCCCTTCTCCACCGAGTATGTTGCTTCTTTAACTGAGGTTTTATTTTATTAAGTAGTATATTAAAACAGTCTTCAGGCATTCTAAAATACCCATAGAATTTGGTTTCATCATCGATTAATTCTTTGTAAAGTGTACTAAATTCTCCCTCAGTTCGTCTTTTCAACCATGCCTTGTGTACCCACTTCCGCTTTCGGGTTCGCCTGTTCCTTCTCGTCAAGAGATATGGCAATTATGGGTAATTCGTCGTCTGTAAAATCAGCCATTTTGCAGATAGAGCAACAAACCACTACTGACATTTGACGGATGTGTGTGAATAGCCGTCACAGATGTATACTGAAAGAGACTGGGACGGAACGGCAACGGAACCGAGACGTGACTGATATGTGTGAATGGACCTTTATATATTATCCGTTGTTAACCGAAACTTGACCGATTTTTCACGGTTTAGCAATATCGATGCTGGGCTTACTAAATTAATTTTGGTTGTTTACAATTATTACAGCTTGCTAAAATTTTCTTTTTTTCCAGAGGGTTTCTTTTATGAATAATTTTTGCTTCCGACCATTGTATGCAGTGTTGTTTCGACCAAGCGTGTTCGGCAATCCCTGAAGTCGACGTTTCACCTTTTTTCGTGTTCTTTAACTTTAATTTCAAGTGGTCTTTTCCTTTCCCCGATGTATACCTACCTTACCACATTCACAGGGAATTCGGTAGATATAGTCATTATTTGAAACATTGTTGTCGGGTTACGTCTTGGTAAAAATACTTTTTAGAGTGGTTTAAGATATAAATGCCTCTTTAATATTATACTTATTCGCGATTTTGTGGATCTTTTTTGAAGTTTCTTTAATATATTTTGTTGGAGTTGTCATAATTATTT
>JAHBCN010005330.1:0-56256 GCA_019359885.1 Listronotus oregonensis
ATAAAAAAAATTTAATTAACAAATGTTTAAACAACCCCTTATTAACAGCTAAAAAATTTTTCCCAAAACCGATCAAAAAATTATTTCTAACGTTGCTAAGTTGATAATGCAAAATTTTATTACATTCTAACGAAATAGCGTTTTGTAGCTGTTTTAGATTCTCAAGTTTTACACTTTTATAAATGACACTTTTTAAGTGATCCCACAGAAAGTAGTCATTCAGTGAAAGATCAGGTGACTTGGCTGGCCAAAGTATAAGGTACCGTGGACCAATAATATTGCCGTTAAAAACATTTTCCAGGTACTCTCTCTCAGGGGCAACCATCCATTTGGTACCAGATCATTTGATCTTCCCGAACAACTTCTTCCAAGGCGGGTCCAATTTGATTTTGAAATAAGTCCAAGTAGGTTTCTGCTGTCAGGTTATAGTCCATAATAGAGGGTCCAATGTACGTCCGATTATTCCCACAAATAAATTTGTTTTTTGGGTATATTGTGTCCGAGTATGAACAAAATAATGTTCATTTTCTTAGCTCCAATACTTGCTTTTTCCATCATTTCAAAACAAAATGCCATTCTTCGCTCTTCATCACTTTCCTGCAGCTATTGGTATTTTTCGAATTTATACGAATAATATTTGTGTTTTTCAAAGTGCGCAATACCGTTGTATGATGTTTATTTACCTCTTGTCCAAGAACCCTCGTACTAACCATTTTGTTTTTCCCCACACTCAGTAGGATATTAAGATCTGTTTTCTCTTTCTTCGGCTCTATTTTCGATATCCTGAGTTGAACATTTACAATTATTTATTACGGTACCTTTGAACTCAAACTTACTGACAATACGTTTAATTGTTGAAATGGACGGAATGGGCTTGGTGGGGATACTGCTCTAAAACTGTTTCCCTCATAATGCCACTTAATTATGGATACTCTTTCGTCGATTAAATAATTCATATTTTTTTCAAATACCGACTCTCACTGATTTATTGACAATTTTCCTCATGTCAGGGACAATATTCATTTTACTGGTGCCTGCTTGGTTTTACCTGAACCTAAAATTTGGTAATTTTGCAATTACATTTAATTAAAAAATTTAAGATTCGCTTACTAACATTTTTTGAAACTTAGCACGAGGGCTTGTCAGATTGGTCTCTTCAAAAAGTTATCTTAGGTTTTTTATGTTTTACCTATCTATTATTGATCTATAATACCTTACAAACGGAATATGTTATGATAGCAATAATACTTGCTATCACACCTACGCATTATAAGCGGGCATTATGATAATGCCCGCTTATAATGCCCTAATGCGCTAATATGGAAATTTTATCGCATATCCAATTTTATTTCTCTCACAATAAAGATCAAGTTTATACAAAAAATATTTTTTTCTTTAAACAATACTAAAAATTAAACTTTGTTTCCAAAATAAAAATTACAATTTTGAAATGTCCCGGAAAATGTAGCTGATCCCACTATAGAATGGTCGGTGTTTTTTGTGATGGTAGCAGCGGTGGTAGCACTAACGCTATTTTGTATAGAAGAACAGTCCATTAAAGAATTTTCAATAGTCGATACGGAATTAACCTCGGAATTAACTGAATTGGCAATCATTTTGGCTACTTTGTTTTTGGATGAAATACTTTCTTCTATATATCCTTCAGCTACTGAAGAGCTTTTCCATTTCCCATGTTGTTTTAGCGTTTCAAACGAAGCACCTGCCTCAACAAGTAAAGTTGACGATGTGCGACGCAAACAGTGGCCGGTGTAAGCTTCTGCATTATCCAGTTTTAAAAATTTTGCGATCAATGTTGGGACGCTTCCCATGGTATTTTTTCCAATGGGTTGTATTGTACATCGACCCTTTCTATAGGTAAGAAAGAATCTTCGCTCCTTTATTCCAGCTGGTCTTAATGTTGTGTACTTTTCTATTAAATTTAAAGCGCCTAAATCTTCTTCAATGATAGTAAAACTTTTTGAAGTTGAAGTTTTAGTTTCTGGTACCTTTATAACCAAGACTGTTCCTCTATCTTCAATGTCATCAATGGTCATTTTGACCAACTCATCTCGTCTTAAACCTCCAAAAAAACCCATTACCAATATGACTTTGTGTACCAAGTAGATATCATCAGGAGCCTTCTTAATAAGTTTTAATATTTGTTCTCCTTCCAAAACTTTAGACTTCTTCGGGACGTATCCTTTCGACTTAACCTTTAAAAAAGATATGAGACGATGGTATTGCGAAATGTCTATATTTTCATAGACCATCAACGTAGACCTTAGGGTGGAATACTTGGTCCAGAGAGAGTTCGGACTGTATTTTTCCGACTAAAAATAATAAAGTTTGTTAAACATATGTATTAAAATAAAATCAATAACTTACCAGTTCCTGGAAATATGCCATTAAAACGTTTTCGGTTATTTGAAGAATTGCGTTCGCATCTTTCCAAATACCAAATATGCCATACTCCCGATCATACTGTTGCCTTGATTTAACTGGCAAAAGATTTTCGGTCGCTTTTATGGCCTTTTCTCTTATATTTTGTGGAATTTCTTCCATTTTGAGCAAATCGTTAAATAAAAAATGCCAACTGACTAACTGACAGAAACATCAAAGTCAAACTTAACAACAGTCATTATCTACTTACGTATACAGGTACAGGTGCAACTTATTTTTTATATTGCGAATAAATAATGTAATTAGTCATTGAAAAACTCTTTTTTGGGTAAAACATAAAGCATTGTATGCACCACGGGTTTTACTGGACTATAATGCACATCAGGTCGAAATCTAGCCCTCGGGCCAGAGGCCCTCCGACACACAGCACACACCACTTTTTTTTGTAAACCTGTATTTTAATTTAAAGCAGTTAGTATTTTAATTTTAAACAGATCAATTTCTCGCTACACAAGAACGACAATCAAAAATGCAAAACAGAAAAATACCACATAAAAATTTACTTACTTAACATGCAAACATCACGGAGATAGTGCGAAGTAGAAGAAGATATGAAAAAGAATAGACATGAGGAGATAGAAAACATAGATATCATCGATTGCCTTACCACCCGACATCTGCGGCTCCCCTAGCTGCACGTAGAATAGCACGTCTTTCTCGTAGCTGTCCTCTTCGATAATTGTTAGTGGAATTACTTTCCTGCAAATAAAAAACTAACTGTTAAATTGAAAAATAAACTTGTAATTATTTTCGAACACCCTTTTTAATTTGTTTTTCCTGCTAGGCGTCTTTTTTAAATTAAATTTGCTGTTAGGCGTAAGATTTAAAATGTGACTTTAAACATGACAGTTTAGGGTGTTCGAAAAATACGGTACGGACAAGTTTCAGGGGGTGATTCCTCACCAAAAAATTAAATAAAAAAGTTTTTATTAATATGGGTCCGAGATTGCGTAGTTACTATGAAACAGGGTTAATAAAGTTTTTTTTAAATGGGTCTTTTGTAATTATCTTTAATACCTTGTAGCCGATTTTTTTAAATGTCAGTGTTAATATACTAGCGATAAGGGCCTAAATAAATTAAAATGATTAAGTCCAGTGGTATCTCAGGAGACACCTTATCGAAAATAGTTGTAAATGTACGCCAGTGGCTTTTTTGTAATTTTTATATATATTTTTAATATGTTATATAATTTTTTTTCCTATCTGGCTGCAGGTAAAGGATTTACCTGCAACAGTCATAAGAGAAATGGAAAAAGGTAAAATTTTTACTCTTGATCTTATATCACATGACGTTTTATATACAAAGTGTTTTCTAATTGAATGTTAATGTTTAAGATGTACTGGCTATACGTGACAGTCATAAGACCAATAATCACGTATGGCTCTGTGGCATGGTGGCGCAAGGGGCAGCAGCGGCTGACCCAAGCAAAGCTATCTAGCCTACAGAGATAAACCTGCCTAATGATCACGGGCGCGCTGCGCTCGACACCGACGGCGGCCCTGTAAGCCCTCCTGGGACTGCCTCCTCTGCATATTTACTTGGAGAGAGAGGCAAGGTGGGCAACCTACAGACTCTATCAAGCGGTTAGTAACAAACCGCGTGCGTGTCATATGAAGAGTACCAGTCTCCTTAGGAGTATCCTGACCTGTGACAGAATGGGAATGCCCTCAGACATAATACCTACAGCAACAAATTACAACCGGCCCTACAGTGTAGTCTACCCACAAAGGGAGGACTGGAGTCGGGAAACGACCGACCTGCTCCGGGCCGACATCTGTTGGTACACCGACGGCTTCAAAACCAAGGACGGTGTAGGAGCTGTAATATATGAACAGAGGCCGGGGGCAGAGTTTTTCTTTTGCCTGGGCACTCTCGCAAATATATTACAAGCGGAGGTATTTGCTATGGAGATGTGTGCTAGATCGCTGGTTGCACTGCACACGTAAGACAGTTAAAATATTCTCCGACAGTCAAGCAGCTCTCAAGGCTCTTGAATTCAGTCGGTGCAATTCGAAAACCTTCTGGAATTGCAAGGATGGGCTGACCAAACCGGGTCAAAGCAAGCTTCTTGCCAAAAGGGGGGCGGAAACAAAATTCACAGGGCCGGAACCCGGTCATCGGTATATCTTATAGAATGGCCAAGCAGTTCATATCAGCTTGGACACAAAGAGAAAATCTTCGGTACTGACATGGACTTCCGGGTATCAGACACTCAAAGGCCTTTATAAGCCCACCGAACCAACAATGTAACGTCAAACTAGTGAAGCAATCAAGGGAACACTTAAAACTGTAGTGGGACTATACACGAGACACTGCAGATTGAAAAACCACATGCACAGGATCGGCCTAGCGGAAGACGCTGAGTGATGCATGTGCATGGAGGGGAATGAATCGGCAGAACACATACTGTGTTCGTGCCCAGCAATGACACGACTCAGATTCGCAATTCTCGGCAATGACACCTTGTTGCCGGGGAAGGTGAAATATCTCTCTCCCAATAGGATTGTCAGATTTATTAGAAGTCTGAACCTGGTGGGAGAAATATAAAAGGGTGTGAGCCACAATAGACCGATCGGTCGCGGTGGAAGGGTGTTATACCCACTCACTTTAAACCTAACCTAACCTAACCTTAATATTTGAGAAGGCAATTTTTGGCTCAATTTTAAAAGGAAAACCTAATATGTTTCCTAAACGTCTTCACTTTTGAGATACAGGGTGGTAAAATAAATCAATTTTTATTAATATCTGTAATACCACTTTACATATTTTAATGAAATTTGGCATACATATACTATACAGGGTGTCCGGAATAACTTGAAGTACATGGGGATCTTGGAAACCGTTGGAGATACAAAGTCGGTTAAATGGGAGAAAAGTTGCGTACCAGAGTGCCCAACAATATTCCGTTTTGAGCATATTTTTAACTGGTCTCTTCAAAGATATACAGAGTGAAAACAAAAAATGTGCGTTTTAGAACAACTTTAATATTTCAATCATTATATGGACTAGACCCGTGAAAATTTCAGGAGAGGGGTAAGACACATCTGCGAATTTAAAAAGGGTGTCAAAAAAATTCTAGGCCTACTATGTTCTTATGGCCGCCATATTGAATTTTTACATTTTTAAAATGCTTAGAACATCCCCTTTCCAACCGTGTATAACTCGTACTTATTAAATCAGTGAAAAAATGCAAAAATGACAAATTATCATTTTTCACATAGTAGGCTTATGTCTATTTCGTATTATTGACGTATTCATATTTGACGTGGTCTCGTATTAATATTTTATTTCAATACGATAGTGTTGTTAATGAGACGTCAAGAAAAGTTTGCTAAGTAGATAAAGTTAAAATGAATGCGTTTTCAAATAGTGAAAGATATGACATGTTGGAATGTTTTATTTTATGCCGAAGGAACGACGAAATGGCTGAAGAAATGTACTTGAATAAATACCCGGAAAGGCGACAACCCAGTAAGAGTATGTTTAGGCGTTTGAAAAATAATCTAATTAATTATGGGAGTTTTGTGAAATTAAAAAGGAATAAACCAGCAAATGAAGAAAAAGAAAATTTAGTTATGCAAAGTGTAATCGAGACGCCTCGTATCTCATTACGGCAAATTGAAGATACAGCAGGCGTTGCTCGCTCAACGGCCAGTGACGTTCTTAATCGGAATAAATTTCACCCCTACCGCGAACGAGTATGTCAAGGGCTTCAAGATGGAGATCAAGCAAGAAGGCTGCAATTCTGCCTTTGGTTTTTGGAACAATGCCACTTGAATCCAAATTTTCCTTTAAGAATTTTATGGTCTGATGAAAGTCGCTTTACCAACTGCGGAATGTTTAATCGCAAAAATACTGTTTTTTGGTCAGATGTGAACCCGCATTTGTCCCATGAAGTGAGGCATCAAATTAAATTTGGTTTTAATGTTTGGATGGGAATCATTGGTACCCACGTAATTGGTCCTTATTTTTACAATGGAAATTTGAATTCCGAAAGATATTTAAATCTGTTACAAAATGACATAGCAGACGCACTTATGGATCTTCCTCTTGCAACAATCCAAAACATGTATTTTCATCAAGATGGTGCCCCCCCTCACAATTCTCGGATTGTCACTGACTATCTCAATACCGAATATCCCAATAAATGGATAGGTAATCAAGGACCCGTAAGATGGCCCGCTAGGTCCCCAAATATGACACCCATGGACTTTTTCGTTTGGGGGTACTTAAAAACAAAATTTACGCTACATCACATGAAACTGTCGACGCACTAAGGGTGGCTGTAGTAGAAGCTGTTAACAGCATCACCCCTTCTGAAGCAGTATTAAGACGATACAGACTGTGCGTTCGGGAAAATGGTGCCTTATTTGAACAGTATCTTCAATAGACTATTGGTTTCTGTGATGTTTCTTTTTCACTTTTTTTACCTCGTCTGCAGCTTAAGTCGTTTTATTGTAATTTTTAAGTTTAGTTTTGATTTATTAGGTTCTTAGATTAAAATAATTTGATCTTTAATAACATTACAAAAAGCGGTGAACAAAAAATGCTCGACCTACTATGTGAAAAATAATAATTTGTCATTTTTGCATTTTTTCACTGATTTAATAAGTACGAGTTATACACGGTTGGAAAGGGGATGTTCTAAGCATTTTAAAAATGTAAAAATTCAATATGGCGGCCATAAGAAAAACGAAAGTTGATTATGGCTGCACGCAACATAGTAGGCCTAGAATTTTTTTGACACCCTTTTTAAATTCGCAGATGTGTCTTACCCCTCTCCTGAAATTTTCACGGGTCTAGTCCATATAATTATTGAAATATTAAAGTTTTTCTAAAACGCACATTTTTTGTTTTCACTCTGTATATCTTTGAAGAGACCAGTTAAAAATATGCTCAAAACGGAATATTATTGGGCACTCTGGTACGCAACTTTTCTCCCATTTAACCGACTTTGTATCTCCAACGGTTTCCAAGATCCCCATGTACTTCAAGTTATTCCGGACACCCATATCAAGAGGCATTTTCTAGTATACCACAATGTTTTTTTTATTTTCACCAGTGGAGTTCGTACGAAATTTGACCTGCATATTTTGGCAGACATTGATGGTACGTCACTGATTTATCTTAAAATAAGAATTATTTTTGAAATCCCCAATCTTTTATGAGCAAAGTTAATTACTTAATTTATTTTAATTCCATGTAAATAAAAATCGTGTTTCTTTGCATGATTATAAAAATATCGATAAACAATACCGTGTGTTTAAACAAAAAAATCAAGAATAAAAATAGTAATAAAAATTTACCTAGAAAAATTAAATCTAAATATTTCTCTGCAGGGAAAAATGGTTTTCAGATATTTTTATAATTATGCAAAAAAAAGGTTTTAACTTTTTAAATAGAAAAAAATCAAGTAATCAACTTTGCTCCGAAATGATTGGGGACTTTTATTTTAAGAGAAATCAGTGGCGTACCATCAATGTCTACCAGAATGGGCAGGTCGAATTCCGTACGAACGTCACTGGTAAAAATTAAAAACAAATACACTAAAAAGTTCCTCTTAATACATAGTACATGTGTGCCAAATTTCATTTAAAATATCTAAAGTGGTATTACAGATATTAATAAAAATGATTTATTTTTGGAAAATTTTACCATCCTGTATCTCAAAAGATAAGACGTTTAGGACATACGTTCAAATAAAGTTTTCTTCTTAAAATAAACCCGAAAATCGCTCCTTTTAGTATTGACATTTAATTAGAAAACACCCTGTTTAATTTTTTTTTATTTTTAAAATTTGGACAAGCGCAAGCACTTTGCAAGGGCAAAAACTCTTTACACTAACGTTTTAGCATGTATGAAAGAAATATTATTAATAAAAAAAATATTAATTTTTAGTTTAGTTTTAAGTTTTAAATTATGCTGCACACATATTTTACCTAAGTTATACGGCGAAAAAATAATTAAAAGAAATATTTAAACGTGAACTTGGAAACAGGGCATTACCTCCTTTTACTTAGAGAGTTAAATAACGACACACTTGCATGTAACTAATATTAATAACTACATTTTTGACCAAGCATAAATTAAAGTTACCTTAAAAGCTTCACTCAAAAAGTAGTTTTAAAAAAGTGTGTTTAATAAAGTAATAAATTATAGATAAAAAAGTGCCGATCATGTTTCTTAAAATTTTACCGTAACAAAAATTAAATATTTTTTTGTGTCACCAAAGTTAATCTATGATCAAGGACAAATCTCTTTTTAAAACCTTACTATTTACTTTTTAGCAATCAAGCTTAATATAAATAAATATCGTATTGGGCCCAACCTTTTTTTCATATTCTTTTATACCGAGCTCCAAATTTCTAGTAGATATCTAATTCCCTAGACCAGGGGTCTCCAAACTTTTCAGCCTTAGGGCCATACTGATTACTCCAGTAAGTTCCGAGGGCCAAAACCATATTATCATTGTTGCCGGTGGTAAGAAGTGAAATAGTCCACTGATGAAAAAAAAGTCCGAAAAAGTACACAACGTTTAAAAAAGGCTGCAAATCGGACTAAAGTCCGCAAAACGGCAACACTGCATATTATTAATTTTCCTGTCATTATCTGTAATTTCTAGATTAGTCGTAGAGTACGAGCCATGAGGAGTAACGTGACACGACATCTGGTGGACACAAGCGGAAATAGGTAGTACCTTCTATCGCTAACAGATGGCGCTAATAGCACGTACAGAATAATCTCGTTGGTTCGAGAAAGTTCTGGGCTCTTCCACTCACTTCTAGATGGCAGTAATTGGAATATATAAGAAGGCTAGTGGCGCAACCACAAGTCAGTTCCTATGACACTGTTGTTAAATAAAATATTGCATACCTCCTTAAAACGTGTTTGTGCGTGTTTAAGTTTAAGACATCTTTATAACAGTATTTTGATTTGAATTGTTGCTTTTGTGTGTGAATTAGTAGTATGGAAAAGAAGCGAAAAATTGATAGTGAATGCAGAAAATTCAAAGATCAGTGGAACATTCAGTATTTCGTAATTGAGTCCAGTAACAAGGCGCTATGTTTGATTTGCAATGAAAGCATAGCCGTTCTAAAAGAATATAACATTAAACGTCATTATGAAACAAAACATTTTCAAAATTACTCAAAATATACAGGAAGTTTGCGGACAGAAAAATTCGAAGCTATGCAGCGCGGATTGAAATCGCAGCAATCTTCATTTACAAAACTCAAAACTGAACAAGAGGCTGCAACTCGGGCCAGCTTTCGTGTGGCTCTTGAAATTGCAAAACGTGGAAAACCAAAATAACGTCCGTGGTGGCACTACCGCGTTGTCTAAAAGGTGCTGTGAAATGCAACATTTGCATGTTTCAGTGCTTGGACAACGTTGACAAAACAACTGGGGAAGAAATGGGTTAAACACCGGAAAACCCGACACTTACGGTACTTTGGTACTTAGGTTTATATATGTATATATAATCCGTAGGATATAATATACATATATAATAATCCTTCGTGAGTTGTCATAAAGATAAAAAAAAAAAACAAAACCATTCACCGATGGAGAAATGGTCAAAGAATGCACAATTGCAGTAGCCGAAGAAATGTGCCCTGAAAAGGTAAATTTATTAAAAACTGTCAGTATGTCATCAAACACTGTGGCTCGAAGGGTAGAAAACATCGCTGAAAATATATCCTCTCAACTGTTCGACAAAAATGGACATTTTGAGTGGTTTTCTTTGGCCTTGGATGAATCAACGGATGTGTCAGATACTGCTCAGGTGTTGATTTATATTCGAGGAGTAGATAAAAGCTATGAAGTGCACGAAGAACTTCTTGATATGTATAGTATTCATGGCACAACTACTGGTACAGATATTTTTAAAGGAGTTGAAATGGCCATTAATCAAAAGAACCTTCGATGGAAAAACTTGAAATATATTACAACTGATGGAGGCAAAAACATGAGTGGGAAAGATAAAGGAGTGGTCGCTCTTGTGTCAAAGGCTGTAGAAAATGACGTGGTTCAAAACCATTAGTCTTACATTGTATCATTCATCAACAGTCTTTGTGCGGAAAATGTTTGGATATGTCTGACGTTCTGAAACCAGTCATATCAACTGTTAATTTTATCAGATCTTTTGGGCTGAATCACCGACAATTCCGACAATTTATTGAAGAGATTGGAGAAACTGACTTACCTTATCATACTGCCGTAGGCTGGCTTAGTTGTGGGAAAGTCCTTCAGCGCTTTTTTGATCTTCGAGCAGTGATCGAAATTTTTTTGAATGAAAAGCATCGCCCTCTTACTGAATTACAAAACAACGCATGGCTGTGGAAGTTAGCATTCTATGTTGATTTGACAAAACATGTGAACGAACTGAATTTGGGATTGCAAGGAGAAAACCAGCATCTTCCTGATTTATACACTAATATCAAATCATTCCGGAAGAAATTGAGACTGTTTCAATCACAACTACGAAGTAAATGTTTTTCACATTTTAAAACATGTGAAATATTCAGCCACACTACTGAGACTGAGTTTCCTATCGATTTTGCAATCGAAACTTTGAGTGCTTTGAAGATAAATTTTGATACTCGTTTCTCGGACTTTGATGCCATTGCGAATCAAATTAAGATTTTTCAGAATCCTTTTGATACTGACATTGAAACCCTAGCCCCGGAACTTCAAATGGAAATGATTGATCTACAATGCAGGATATAATTAAGAACAAATATCAAAAATCATCTTTGTTGGAATTTTATAAGAGTCTTCCACTGACACAATTTGATTATTTGCATAAATTTGCTCGTGGTCTGTTTTCTGTTTTTGGTACTACTTATTTGTGTGAGAAAACCTTCTCCAAAATGAAGTACACAAAAAATGTTTACAGATCGAAATTAACTGATGAGCATCTTAAATCTCTTTTAATAATTAGTACAAGTAAAATTAGTCCACAACTACAAACTATTGTCAGTGGAAAATCTCAATTACATAAATCTCATTAGTATTTCATATGTCATTATGTTTGTTATAAGTTATGTGATTATTTAAAATGTATAAAATGTTAGTTGGATTCATTTCAATAATTTGTTAGTTATTATATACTGAAGTTAAATTTTCTGCCTATTATACATGTCTTTACTCATTACCTGTGTTTCTTTATCCAACTTATCACAAAAACAATAACAATAAGCCTACAAGAATGTTATGAGTTAACGGAGTTAGCCCATGACCATAATTATTCAACATAAAATTAGAATACTTCAGTAAACTAAATTTAATTTGCTATAAAAATTATTTGTTCTCTAAAAGGAGTTTTCAAGAATGCTAGCTCTCCGCGGGCCGGACAAAATCTGTCCGCGGGCCGGATGTGGCCCTCGGGCCGTAGTTTGGAGACCCTGCCCTAGACTATTATTTTCTTTGGAAGTGTGACAATATTATGTTTCCAATAACACTAAAATCTTGGACTTTCACTGTCTATATTTGTTAATTGATACACAAAATTTCGGTTATTGATGGACCTCCAACTGTTATCAAGTGGAAACGGTTGGAGATACAACACTAACCGAAACGTTGTGTGTCAGTTGAAAATAAAGACAAAGAAACTTTAAGGTTTAAGTGTTATTGAAACCATTATATTGTCTAACACTTTTAAAGAAACATAATAGTTATACTGGTTAATTAGGTTTCCCATCGCTGTGAACGCACGTCGATATCCCGGCTGGGCCCAGTGGGATCTTTTGTAAAATGCGCTAGAGTTGCCGGTTATCGGCAGCACCCAGCGCACGCTAAGACAAACACAAGGCTTAAATCAAGGTGTTAGCATACCGTGCTGATAAGTGAATGACATCCTATGCCTTAAACAGATATCTCCGACGGTGCCTCTGAGATAGAGGGCGATCTCTCCTAGCCTTACTGCGGTAATGCGGGGCTCTGCCGTGGTGGGCTATAACTTTCCTAGCTCCAAACAAAAAGCGAACAGAACCGATTTCATAGGAAAAAAGTGACAAAGGTGCGCTGACCGAAACGGATAAATCCGTTTCGAGAGGTGCCAGCCAAGGTCACAAGCAGACAAAGGTGCGCCGACCGAAACGGGTGATTCCGTTTCGAAAGGTGCCCCTAAAGTAACTGGCGCCTGTTTCGCGGGGAAGGGCTAATCCATCCCGAACAAACAGATGCTTGGGAAGGGTTTCCTGAATCCAAACAGAAGGCGGATAGAACCGCTTTTATAGGAAAAAGGGTTTCCTGGCTTTAAACAAAAAACGGATAGAACCGTTTTCATAGGGAAAGGCCGGAGATACGGCCTCACAAGGAACATCTGGTTCCTGTAACAAGGACCTGGTAGCTACCCACGTCACTAGACTGGGAGAGGAGGGCAAGACGGATCTGCTCGTCATTCTTTTCAGGAGACAGGGACACCAGAACACATATTGTGCTCGTGTCCGGTAACGGCACGAGTAACGGGAGATGTAAGGACTCTCTCTCAATTTGATATCGGATAGCGTAAGTTGTAGCACGTATAACCTTATTTCTATATCTATCTTTTTTGCCCCTATATTTTAATATTTGAGCTGTGGTGCGGGTATATTGGCCCTATTATTTTAAAGTCATAACTCATATTGAGCTAAATTTATTAAATGAAAAACACATCGTAAAGTAAATTTATTAAATTGAAAAACACGATGACACGCTAGCATTTCTCTTAAATCTTTAAATTTTGATAAATCTACACCGCAATACTTATTATTACAAAAAATAAGCAAATCGTCTTTTTAAATATGTCTCCAATTTTCTATTTAATTTACATTTGGCAACAGCGATAAGCCTAAAATTAACTAGGGCAAGCGACTTTTTCATTATTTCTTTAATCTATAGGTAGAAATGCCGGTTCTTCCTCACAGACAAGGGGAATTATTTCAAGCGTTAACGAATTATTTTCTTTTTTTAACCCTTTATTTCGCATTTTAAGCTTAGTCCCTTTGGAATAAGTGGCAACTTAACAAAATTCATCGTAAACTGTGTTGTCAAATAGCATGAAATGGTAATGGACTGTTGAGTTTTAATTTAGGCCGTTAAGAGTTAAATTATGTCACTTAAAGCAAAATTAACCCATTTTATGCTTAGGGAAAAGTTAATATTTTTGATTTATTTCTTTTAAAGAACATATTTAAAATTTCTCGTTTAAATCAATGTCTGGAAATTGATAAACAGATTTTAAATTTTAAAACTATTAAAAAGTGTAGTGCAGTATTACATTATATATGTTTCGACGCTTTTCTACAAGTTTTTAGGATACTATGTTAAAATGCTTAAAAATAAAATGTTTTGACAAATTTTTATACCAAATTTTAATTAAGATGTAATTTTAATAAGAATAACCTCAACTGGCACAAACACATTACATCCATAGCCTCAGCAGCTTCTAGAGAGGTAGGTAGGTAGGTATAACACCCTTCCACCGCGACCGATCGGTCTATTGTGGCTCACACCTTTTTATATTTCTCCCACCAGGTCCAGACTCCTAATAAATCTGATGATCCTATTGGGAGAGAGATTTTTCACCTCCCCCGGCAACAAGGTGTCATTGCCGAGTATTGCGAATCTTAGTCGTGCCATTGCTGGAAACGAACACAGTATGTGTTCTGCCGATTCATCCCCCTCTATGCACATGCGGCATTCGGAGTCTTCCGCTAGGCCGATCTTGTGCATGTGGTATTTTAATCTGCAGTGTCCCGTGTACAGTCCCACTAGAGCAGTGGTTCCCAAACTGGGGGGCGTGCCCCTTCGGGGTGGCGCGAAGCAACATTAAGGGGGGCGCGAGAGATATTTATATGAAAAGAAGAAGATATTTATATGAAAACTGCAAGCTCAAACACCAAATTTTTTCTTACATCCTAAAATGGCTTTATTAATGGAGAATAGTAACGACACTGCTAAAAACGAAGAGATTACGACATATATTATATCTCATCTAGAAAGTCTCTTCGATGAATTCCAACAATATTTTCCTAATTTACATGACAATGATAAACATAAATGTAAGCTTAAAATCCTTTTAATTTTGATAAAAACATCCTTTCAGAAGAAATGCAAGAACAAGCAGTCTACTGAAAATACGACTCAGTAGCGAGAAATTTCTTTAAAAATTTGGTCATTTCTACTATGTAAAAAAGGATTTGCTATTTTAATAGAAATGAAAACAAAAAAAAACGAGCCAGGTTGATGTTGCTAGTACTAGCTTTTAAAGATAAAACAAAAAATTTCCAACCTTGTTAAGGAAATGCAGCACCATACTTCGCATTAGATTAGATTAGTGTTCAAATGTTATGTTTGTAAATAAATGCCTCTTTTTTTAGTAAAAGAAATATTGTGGGGGGCGCGACAATTTCTTAATTTCAAAAAAAGGGCGTCATAGAAAAAAGTTTGGGAACCACTGCACTAGAGTTTTAAGGTGTATCCTTGATTGCTCCAGTAGTTTGATAGCACATTGTTGGTTCGGTGGGCTTATGAAGGCCTTCGAGTGTCTGAGACCAGGAAGTCCATGCCAGTACCGATGATTTTCTCTTTGTGTCCAAGCTGATATGAACTGCTTGGCCGTTCCATTAGACATACCGATGACCGGTTCCGGCCCTGTGAATTTTGTCTCCGCCCCCCTTTTGGCAAGGTAGTCTGCGGATTCATTACCCTCTAGGCCGGTGTGTTATTACCCAGTTTGGTCAGCGCATCCTTGCAATTCCAGACGGTTTTCGAATTGCACCGGCTGGATTCAAGAGCCTTAAGAGCTGCTTGACTATCGGAGAATATTTTAGTTGTGTTACGTGTGCAGTGCCGATCAACCAGCGATCTAGCACACATCTCAATAGCAAATACCTCCGCTTGAAATATGGTTGCGAGAGTGCCCAGGCTAAAGGAAAACCCTGTCCTCGGCCTCTGTCCATATATTTCAGCTCTAACACCGTCCTTGATTTTCGAGCCATCGGTGTACCAACAGATGTCAGCCCGGAGCAGTTCGGTCGTTTTTCGACTCCAGTCCTCCCTTTGTGGGTAGACTACACTGTAGGGCCGGTTGTAATTGGTTGCTGTACGCATTATGTCTTAGGGCATTCCCAGTCTATCACAGGTCAGGACATTCCTGAGGAAACTGGTGCTCTCCATATCTCCATATCCTATATATCTCCACGCCTGCGGTTTGTTACTGACCGCTTGATAGAGTCTGTATGTTGCCCACCTTGCCTCTCTCTCCAAGTAGATATGCAGAGGAGGCAGTCCTAGGAGGGCTTCCATGGCCACCGTTGGTATCGAGCGCAGCGCGCCCGTGATCATTAGGCAGGCCTGTCTCTGTAGGCTACCTAGCTTTGCTTGGGTCAGCCGCTGCTGCCTCTTGCGCCACCATGCCACAGAGCCATACGTGATCATTGGTTTTATACTGTCACGGTATGCAGTACATCTGTTTGGGTTGCATGCCCCAGGATTTGCCACAGATCCTGCGGCATGTCCAGAAAGATAGGGTCGCCTTAGATGACTTTTCAGATGCGAATTCCACTAAGAGTGCTATCTAGGATCAACCCAGATATTTAGCTTCTTTGCAAATGGTATGTTTCACCTGCAGAGTTGGAGGTCTCAAGTTAACCAGGTTTCTCTTTCGGGTGAAGGGGACATAACCATTTTCTGAGGTTTATTGTAAATTTCTCCTTTGACACCAGCTTTGTGTGGTGTTTAGTACTTCTGAAGGATGTTCGAAATCATCTCTTCAGAGTTTCCTTTAATTAGATGACTAGATCATCTGCATATGCCTGCAGATCGATCTCCAGACAGAAGTATGGCCAGCAGGTCATCCACCGCACGACCAAAGCAGGGGACAGAACTCTCCTGCACACCCTGGTGGCCCTAAATCTGATCATCTCCCCAGTGTACCAACCATGGTCCTTGTCACATATGACCGACTGATCCTCTAGAAGCTGCAGCCTCATACAGGGAGTTAGGTAACGCATTGTTAAAGCCCTTCAATATCTAGAAATGACCACCACCATTCCTTTTTTCCAGGGAGCTGGCGATGTTTGCCACCTTGTTGAGGGCTAATTCTGTTGATTTACCCGTTTCGTATGCATACTGGTGTGTTAAAGGGGTGAACCCTGAGTGGGCCATCCCTAATGTGGACATCTAGTATTTTTTCCAGACTTTTCAACAAAAAGGAGGTTAGACTTACCCACCTTTGGTATATATATTACCTTAGTCGCCGACCAGCTAGTCGGTATGTAATTCCATACCAGGCTAAGCCTGTAAAAAGTCTTATTAGAAAGGGTAGATCACTTCCAAACCGACTTGTAACAGTGCCGGGAAGATGCCATCTTCACCCGGCGATTTATAGGGAAGGAATGAGCTTCTAGAGAGGCGCCGAACTTCCCGCTTTATTTGTTCCTTCATTTCTAGAGTGTCCAGACTATGGAACCTGCTACCCGCTGAAGTTTTCCTTCTCCTCCCAGTCTCCAAATATTTAAGTCTTGTGTGAACAAACTCCTCTCACCACACTTAAGATACCCACGCTACGTTTAGTGCTTAGGCCTCAGTCTTTGTAGACTGTCCAAAGATAAGAAAAATGAAATTTCTGAAAAAAAACCTTATTTTTTGCAGCGCTTCTACAGAAAAATCTAACTTTCAAAATCTTAAATTTGTTTTTTTTTTGTTAATTTGATCGAATTTTTCTGTCAAATCCCAAATTTCCAAAAAGAGTTAAATAAAAAATTATTAAATTTAGCGCTTGTTATAGTAGTATTTTTGTAAACGAAGCAATTTCATATTATTTTGCACACGTATTCTCCTACCATTCTGTATTTGTACTTGTTAAAAAAAGGTTTAAAAATATAAATGTGTAACTTTATTTACACTGCATGCAGTTTTTTAACTTCTATCTCACTAAAATAAAATGTTGTTTTGTAAAAAGACCACTAATCCCGGCAAAGGCGCTTTGGTTTCTGCAAAAAAACACTATCCGGCTTTGCCCTAGGGCTTATTTTGACCTTATTTCTGTTTTTCTTAGCCACCTTATTAAAACAAAGTTTTTTAATGTAGTTAAAGAAAACAAATTATTTTGTTTTTTGTGACTGTATATTTATAAAAATTTGTGACTATTTTGTATAACCATTACGTTTTTAAACTAAATAGTTTAAACTACGGTGTACATATAATTAACTTTTTAAGAATTAAAAAAAAACTATATAAATTAAGCATTTGTAATATGTTTTGCGCCATCTTAACTGTACCTTGGAAAGCTAATATTTCCTAAACCACTTGTAACTTTTGTAAGGATATTGGCAATGTGTGTAGAACCTTTTTGAGCCAATAACTGAAATTTTTGGTTTTTGGTACTTAGTGCCTTTGGTGCAGCAATGCTTTAATTATATTAAAGATTAAAATCTGATATCTGCACATTTTTATAAAAATACAAAGAACGTGGAATTTTTGCTTGAATTAAAAGTTTATTGCCGGGATTTAATTATGTTTATAAACACTAACTTCGAAATCGTCGGTTTTTACTTTTTGATGTGGGATATCAACTTTTATAATTATGAACATCTTTAATTTGTCAACAAACAACCTGATTCCCAAAAGTGCTTTGCAAAGTTTAAAGTTTCTTAGCTTTTTTAATTTAGGAGTACTTTTTTATAAAAAATTAAGTAGAAAATATCACGTATCAAATTATTAATAAGAGTAAAACAAAAAAAAATTGTTTTCTGCTAGTATTAATTTTTAAAAAAATTATTTGGCTTTACTCAAGAATGTAGATATTTGTGTAAAATTTTTGAAACGAATAATACATTTTTTTATATAATATAAATAGCTGGTCAGCGCTTGTAAAAAAATCTTTTTATCATTTTAAACCCTTCATCTTAAAAATTAAGCCGTTTTAAAGCTCTGTTAATATGACATTTTCATCCTATTTTTGGCCAAGAAATATTCCATTTAGGATTGTCCCATGTTTTTTAAAATACTTTTTATAAATATTGGTATTTTTTCTTTAAGGTTAAAAATGACTGAGAAATTATTTGTAACTTTAAAAACAACTATTGCATAATTTTTTGTTAGTATATGAGCCATTTTGTTTAACATTGGTTTACAATATATATTTGTGTGATATACTGACAGTGTCATTAAATTTTGATTATATTTGAGTCCATTATTATTTGTAATTATTTTGTTGTATTTGATTTTTTTGCAAACTTAATATTTTCTGGGAAAATAAAAATGCTACATAAATCATAGATCCATATGCTTCAAGTTTATGTGTGTTAGGATATGTAAAAATAATGCAATGTGTTTATATTTATGTTTTAAAGATATCAAAAAAATATTTGTTAAAAAAAGCTGTCAATAAAACTAATTGTATTATCAATTTCTCTTTATTTCTCTTTTAAATTCTTTTATACTGCCAAAAAAATTAAAAATATTAATTAATTATGCTATGGGAAAAAAGCTTTACTTTTTTTTTATTTATTGTGGTTTTTTAAAATGAATTAGCAGCGCTTCTATGGTGTTCTTAGTTTTGTTTATCTCCAAAAATATAATACCACAATAATAAATGTTAGTATCTATATCAAATGAATACTTATAAATCTTAAAAATGACATCTTGCCTCAATATCTAAACTTTTGTGTACTCTTATACTCAATTTTGGTTACAGTAATTCACCAATTTGCCTTCTGGTTATCTAAATAGACAATATTTTACTTTTTTTGCACACTATATCACAATAAATAAATCTATCTTTTGGTGACTGCCCTAATGATAAAAAAAACCTACATAATATTTTTAAATTAAATAAAAATGCAGTTATTTATATTTTTCTTTTTCCAAAAGCGCTATATTTGTTAACGAAACCTTTTATTTTTAAAATTTTTAAAGTATTTTTCATATTATCTTAACTAGCTATGTGTACACCATTCTACACCCTGAGACTAAAGTGACAAAACCCCTAAAAATTGTTTATGATTTCAACATATTTGGCACTAAAAATGTACATATATAACATAATTTAATCTTTTATGATGCTCAATTTGTAAAATTCATTTAAGTAATCCCTTTGTTTTCTTAGTTTTATTTTTTACAATAAATTATTGTAAATGTTTTTTAATATCGGCCATGACTTTCTACATTTTAATGTCAATACCAGCCGAGAATTAAATCGACTGGGTTGTTATTCCCTTCAGCTTCGGCAAATAAATTTATTAAACGGTGTCTTATTAAAAAAATCGTCTTCCTCTAAAAACGTTATTAAATTTTTTAAAAGAAAAACATTTAGACTACAAAGACTACAAGAATAAATAACAGATTTTTGTTAGTACGGCTGTAACGAAAGAAAACCAAAGATAAGTAAAAATTTAAAAATATTACTGTGTTGTTGTTTACCTTATTAAGGACCCTATTTTTTCAAACAAGCTTTCGACTCTTGCTTATACAAACTCTAGTGGGGTTGTTTACGGCTTATGCTTTGAGGAATTAGTCAATATACTTTCTCCCCTAGTAGCTCCAAATAGAGGGATGCATAAATATATCTTTTTACAGTCTATCTGAAGAGGCCCACAACTAAACAAGATGTCATTAGGTAAAATCTTTACAAAGTTACCTTAGATATTAACTACACTATTTCCAAATATGTTACGGTTTTCGGGTGGCGGCGGCAATAAAATAAAAAAGAAAGAAATATAAGCCCATCAGTGGCAAATTTGAGGAGGTATTTAATTTATTATTTTGATATGGTATCATCATATTATTTCTGATTTTTTGCATAGTCCGGAGTGACAATATACCGTCACTAAAATTAAATTGTCCATAAAGCATATTAACCTATTTTTAATATCATTTAAAAAATATAAATTATCCTAAAAATTTTTTGAGCTCTTTATAGTTTTATCGTCAATATCCTAAATTGGCTTTTACTATATTAAAGTGTTACATTGAATAATCCTTATTGGTATTCGAACTAAATTTATCAAATTGGGGTGCGGCTTAGCATAATAAAAGTAATAAAATTTCTGAACACGTCCTTGACATCCCTCCCTTCTGGCCCTTGAACTGGTTTCGACCCCTGAACTTATTTAATCTAAATTCAATATAAATGTAGGCAATGCCGGATTTAAAAGTGGTATAGAATTGCAGTTGACACATAAATAAAATAAATTAGAAGTAGAAAAAATATTTAATAAAAACGTAGAAAAAATATAGTCCGGTTAGATTAGACCCAAAAATGAGAGTGAAGGTACATAAATTTACATTAAGATGAAAGTAAGTAAAATTGTTTAAAACATAATTAAAAGTACCATTTTAAAATTCTCCATCGTTCCGGTACGTGGAAAAAATTGACTCGAGGTCAAAGGTCAAAAAATGGGTTTTTCGCAATTTTCTTCTAAACGGTGAGTTTTTTTATAAAATTACTATATACAAAAATTGTAGACCATAAAATTATCTACAAAAAAAGTATTTATAATTTTTTTCCTAAAAGTCACCGTTCCTGAGATATAACCATTCAAAAAGTTGTAACTGTTATTGTATGCACACGTTTCCACGATACCTCTAGGTAGTGTACTTAGCACGTTTTTTTAACGTGGTTTCCCAGTAGGCCTTCTCCACAGGTCTTTTGTAATTCTGTTTAATTGGAAACTAGGCATAATAACAGATATTTGCAAGGGTTGGAATTAATAAAAGCGATGGAAATTAAAAAACATTAGAAGAATTTATTCGTCCGATTCATAATCTTCAATTACTTTTTCTTGTTGTTCTTCTTTAGTACAGTAAACGAAGGTGTGAACCTGAAGATCAGGTTGGGCCGACACAATATTTTTCTTAATTTGCAGGTATTAATGTATTTTATGTTTTACCTATCTATTATTGATCTATAATACCTTAGAAACGGAATATGTTATGATAGCAATAATACCTCTATCACCTAGGCATATAAGCGGGCATATGATAATGCCCGCTTATAATGCCCTAATGCCTAATATGGAAATTTTATTGCTTATCAATTTTATTTTCTCACAATAAAGATCAAGTTTATACAAAAAATAATTTTTCTTTAAACAATACTAAAAATTAAACTTTATTTCTAAAATAAAAATTACAATTTTGAAATGTCCCGGAAAATGTAGCTGATCCCCCAATAGAATGGTCGGTGTTTTTTGTGATGGTAGCAGCGGTGGTAGCACTAACGCTATTTTGTATAGAAGAACAGTCCATTAAAGAATTTTCAATAGTCGATGAATTAACTCGGAATTAACTGAATTGGCAATCATTTTGGCTACTTTGTTTTTGGATGAAATACTTTCTTCTATATATCCTTCAGCTACTGAAGAGCTTTTCCATTTCCCATGTTGTTTTAGCTTTTCAAACGAAGCACCTGCCTCAACAAGTAAAGTTGACGATGTGCGACGCAAACAGTGGCCGGTGTAAGCTTCTGCATTATCCAGTTTTAAAAATTTTGCGATCAATGTTGGGCGCTTCCTATGGTATTTTTTCCAATGGGTTGTACTGTACATCGACCCTTTCTATAGTAAGAAAGAATCTTCGTTCCTTTATTCCAGCTGGTCTTAATGTTGTGTACTTTTTTATTAAATTTAAAGCGCCTAAATCTTCTTCAATGATAGTAAAACTTTTGAAGTTAAAGTTTTAGTTTCTGGTACCTTTATAACCAAGACTGTTCCTCTATCTTCAATGTCATCAATGGTCATTTTGACCAACTCATCTCGTCTTAAACCTCAAAAAACACCCATTACCAATATGACTTTGTGTACCAAGTAGATATCATCAGGAGCCTTCTTAATAAATTTTAATATTTGTTCTCCTTCCAAAACTTTAGACTTCTTCGGGCGTATCCTTCGACTTAACTTTAAAAAATATGAGACGATGGTATTGCGAAATGTCTATATTTCAGACCATCAACGTAGACCTTAGGTGGAATACTTGGTCCAAGAGAGTTCGGACTGTATTTTTCCGACTAAAAATAATAAAGTTTGTTAAACATATGTATTAAAATAAAATCAATAACTTACCAGTTCCTGAAATATGCCATTAAAACGTTTTGGTTATTTGAAGAATTGCGTTCGCATCTTTCCAAATACCAAATATGCCATACTCCCGATCATACTGTTGCCTTGATTTAACTGGCAAAAGATTTTCGGTCGCTTTTATGCCCTTTTCTCTTATATTTTGTGGAATTTCTTCCATTTTGAGCAAATCGTTAAATAAAAATGCCAACTGACTAACTGACAGAAACATCAAAGTCAAACTTAACACCAGTCATTATCTACTTACGTATACAGGTACAGGTGCAACTTATTTTTTATATTGCGAATAAATAATGTAATTAGTCATTGAAAAACTCTTTTTTGGGTAAAACATAAAAGCATTGTATGCACCACGATTTTACTGACTATAATGCCCATCAGGTCGAAATCTAGCCCTATATTTCGACCTTCAGGGCATTATAGTCCCAGTAACGCCCTTGATACATAAATAGCTATAATAACCTCTGAAAATATCATATATAAAAAAATGTCCTCAAGGGCCTAAAAATGGCCCTCAAGAGCCCGGAAATCCGTTTCTTCAACTAATTTGGTCGATATCTCCCAAAATATGACACTTACGCAATTCGTGTTTGAACGAAAATAAAGAGCAGTTCATTAGCTGCAAAAATGATTTCTACCACTTTTGTCAAAAATTTGATAGTTTTTGAAATAATCGGCCATAAATGCGCCGAATATTTTTGCACCTGCCCCGTATCTCGAAAGGTGCTTTTAAGCTACTTACACTTCCAAAGGACGGACTAATTTTTAAATAACTCACGTAAAAATGCATATTTTTGCATGATTCGAAGTTTACCCAAAGGAACATGTAGCAATAATATCTTGTTACTGTTTTCTTTTTTTTTTGTTTCTTTAGAATATTAAAAACTCGAGTCAAAGTTAGTTTTTGCTCGATATTTTGACCCTCCTGGTCATATTTTTTTATAAAAAGTAATTTTACAGAATTCTTTTGGATTATGAAGCTTTGAAAGGTGTTGAATACATTCCGCAAAATGTAATAAATATATTTGTGTATTTTTATAAAGAACGTTTTTTTCTTAGTGCGGTTTTTTTTTAATCCAGAGTTTTCAAAAATGCTCGGGTCTATCGGGAATTAATAAATATTCAAGGACCATAAACAATCTTTGATAAAATGATAAATAAATGATCTTTATGTAGCTTTGGATAACAAAAATAAACCCTTACCTTGTTGCTCCAAAAAGAAAACTGGAAAAATTTAAATATTGCCACGTTTTTCTCTAAAGACGTTTTCTCTGAAAACAAAAATAAAAAGTAAGGTAATTTTTTTTCACTTTTTACACTTTCTTCTTAATTATTAAAAGTATGCATTCAAAATTTACAATTCTATTTACACAGATTTTTTGTAAATAAAAGAGCAAAAAGTATTGAAGCCAATGTGGGTGCACGCGCTGTAGCAGACGGCTGTTCGATATATCATAGAACGTACGCCATGGAATAAAATAATAAATATCTTAATTGTTTAAAAAAAATTTAAAGGCAGATTTTTTTTGTCGTGCACTTTTTAAAGTACTTTATGTAAATATACATTGATTAAATGGTCAAAGTGTGATCTTTAATACAATTGTAAAGCTCAAAAAATTTGAGCACGAATAGAAAATAATCATCAAAAAAATGTCAAGTTTTTATTCGGACAATAATTTCCTCGATTTTCTGAAAAACTAAAAACTTTGGAAAAAAAGAAGAGTGCTTTCGAGAAGGGGACAATCTAAGCTATTGAATGATGTGCATTGTTAGCCGATATGGTCCTTGAATATATATTAATTAGCGATATACCCCTAGCATTATTAAAAACTCCGGAAATCTAAAAGAACCGCCCTAAGAAAAACACGTTGTTTATAAAAATACACAAAAAATATTTATTGAGTCTCTCGGAATGTATTTAACACCTTTTAAAGCCCAATTATCCAAAAGGATTCAGTAAAATTACTTTTTATAAAAAAATATAAACAGATTGATAGGAGGGTCAATATACCGAGCAAAAACTAACTTTGGCTCGAGTTTTTAATATTCTAAAAAAAAAAAAAAAAAAGGAAACAGAAACAAGATATTATTGCTAAAAGTTCCTTCTTTCATGTAAACTTTGAATCATGCAAAAATGTGCATTTTTACGTGAGTTGTTTAAAAATTAGTCCGTCCGTTTGGAAGTGTAAGTAGCTTAAAGCACCTTTCGAGATACGGGGCAGGTGCAAAAAATACTCGGAGCATTTATGGCCGATTATTGCAAAAACTATCAAATTTTTGACAAAAGTGATGGGTATTATTTTTGCAGTTAATAAACTGCTTTTCATTTTCGTCCAAACACGAATTGCGTAAGAGTCATATTTCCGGAGTAATCGACCAAATTAGTTGAAAAAACGGATTTCCGGGCTCTTGAGGTCCATTTTCAGGCCCTTGCCGACATTTTTTTATATATGATATTTTCAGAGGTTATTGTATACATTAATACCTGCAAATTAAAAAAAAATGTGACGGCAACCTGATCTTCAGGTTTGAGGTTTTTTCGGACTTCATTACTGAACTACTTCTTCTTCTTGGTCTCCTTTTTCTTCTTCATCTTGAGTGTAAGTAAATTGCGACAATAGCGATATATCGCATGTCTGTTCGTCAGTATCAAACGAATCCTCTGCTGTTGGTGATTCAACATTAGAACATGACCGGCCTTGACAATTCGTGCATACCAGAGAACATAGCAGTCCAACTTTTTTGGAACCACATTTAGCACCGCATCCCCTTTTACAGTTGCAAAAAATTGTGTTTAGCAGTTTTTCCGGCGCAGGTAGGAGTAAAGTCTGAAGTAGTTCTAATGTATTATCGACCACCAACCTCCAACCCCAATCTTTTAGGTCTAGCTGATAACCAGGCCACAATTGAACTTGAATATAGTAATATACCCGAAAAAGATATTGATGAAGCTAATGGCACTTGTTTTTTATTTCGAATGTTTTTTTAACAAAACAAGCGTATCTATACTTATCTAAGCAGGTAGTTTTTTGGAAGCTCCGTACATAGACTAGCGTATAAATTAAGGGACTGGGTTTCATTTTACCTGATATTCTCATAGTTATACTTATGTATATTTTATATTTAAATGTAAGTTACATTAGACCCCCTGGCCAGGCGGGGGCTCCGCAGCAATGTTTGTGGGTCCTGAACCTTTTTTTGAATCCCAAAAAGCCTCGGTTCGTGGCTACATGACTCGGTGGATTCAAACACAACATCAGTCATACTGGAACCACTTTCCCAAGGAAAAATCACAGTAAATCAATGTTGGACTCACCATCAAAGCATTGACAAGTGAATTACAAAAACTAAATAGGAATCAGATTAGAATAGTGACAGGATAAAAACCCAAACCTCACCCTAAGAAAACATATGCACCCCATGGGCATCTATAGAAAGAAGCCATTTGCAGATTATGTGACGAAGAGGAAGAGACAGCCCCCACATCATATGGAGTGCCCTGCACTTAGATACTGGAGAAAAAATCAAAGCCCCATGGTGGACACTAACCCCCAGGAGGCTGGAGCCCAGAAAAGAACAGAAGCATTACACCTGTCTAAGGTATAAAACCTTTTTAACTGAAACAAATAAAAGAGATAACAAGCCCTGTGGGCTGCAGTGTCGAGGCGGACAAAACTTCAACTTGTGTATTTACTTTATCAATCAGTCATTACATTCGCCGATAGAAAAAAAATTGTACCTACATTACAGCTATAGAGATGTATATAAGTGACGTACTTATGCATGCAATGATGATAACAACTTTTTGAACTGTTATATCTCAGGAATAGTGGCTTTTGGAAAAAAATTATTAAAACTTTTTTTATAGATAATTTTATAGGCTACAATTTTCGTTTTAAGTCATTTTACGATTAAACATATCGTTTTAAAGAAAATCGCGAAAAACATATTTTTTGACCTTTGACCTTAAGTCAATTTTTTTCCACGAACCGGAATAATAGGGAATTTTAAAATGTTATTTTTAATTATGTTTTAAACAATTTTACTTACTTTCAGCTTGATGTAAATTTATGTACCTTTGATTGATCGGAGTAATATAGACGAAAGATAGACCGAGAATGGTTAAAAAACATCCCAAGAAATTATTTTGTTGTCACTTTTTTATTAATAGTTTAAATACTCTTCATCGGCTCATTTTGGATACAAAATAAACTGATGGTGTTATATCTTTCTTGTATTATTAAAAACAGTTCAAGAATTCTCCGTTCCTTTTTAATCTTCTCCTTAAGTTAAAAGAGAATTTAGCTTAGTTTCAAATCTTTTGATAAAAATAAAAAAAAAATAAGTTTGAGATGACTAAATGTGATGATTTACGATTTTTACTACGTCCATGGACGAGGCATAAAAATACATATTTTTTTTTAATTTTTACTTATACAATAATAATAATAATTTTAATATTCATGTTTGATAGTCATAAGACTATTAATATAAACAGATTAAAATTTATTTTTATTTTTTAAATTTAAATATTTCCCAAATATTAACAACTAATCCATGTCCCCGTTGTGTAATTACTTGCAATATTAGAAGAATACCCGGGGGCGCTCGTGGGTTCTCTGCTGAGGTGCCCGGGGGGTGATTGGAGAGGAAATTGCAACGTCCATAAAAATCAGCCGAAAATCGCAACTCGGGGGTTTTCGGGGATGCCGAATTCAATTCTGGTATTAGAATTACCCGAGGGTATTAATTTTAAAACTTTTAATTTAATATTAAATTAAATTACACATATTATAAAAACAATTGCTTTGAAAATCCTTTCTGCCTCAAAAATGGATTTGAAAAAGGCGTCAAAGCTATCAAGAGAGTAGAGTATCGTTACCGTGGGAAACGGCGCGAAAAGAAATTTTCTGTATCGACTGATGAGAAAAAATTTGGGAATAGAGAAATCTTAAATCCGTTGGAATGGGGGTGGGAATTGGAGGATGAAGAGCTCAGTCCTGTTACCATAACCCAGGAAGCCGGTCCCGGGGAAATTTTAAGCTTGTTCCTCTGAAACCGACTGTGGCAAAAGGTGCGGGTGCCGAGGAAGTGGGTTGGAGTGCTTACCTGCATGCAAGCATTGCGATGGCAATTGCTTAAACCAAAAAGGCACTTCCAACCAGGCCGGGGATAGAGACGAGGAAGAAGATGAAGAAAAGGAAGAAGAAGAAGAGTTTAAAGAAGATGTTTAGTATTTAAGTTAAAAATTGAACTTTCTGATGGATAATTTAATATTAATAAAAAGTACAATTTATTATTGAAATAAACTATTAATTTTATAATTTGTGATTTTTCACTTTCTTCATATGGTACCATTAGTACCACGTGTTCAGAAACTCCAATATTGAAAAACTCAATAGTCGTTGCAAATACTAATGAGAAGATAAGAAATATAATATCCCTTAAAAATAAGAATTTGCAGGCACTGACGGCATAAATTCTAAATTACCCTTTAAATCTATTGGTCAGATGATTGCGTACTTTGAGTGATCTTATAAACCTAAGTTTGTCAAAGGGGGTATTTCCTGAGGTTCTAAAACCGCCAATGTAATTCCAGTTTACAAAAAATGATAGAACAATATAAACAACTACAGACAAATATCTTTGCTTTCTATATTTTCCAAAGTGTTGGAAGAAGTTGTTCATTGTCGAATAATAGATTTTGTCAGTAAGTACTGCATTGTTGAAAAATGCCAACATGGCTTCATTCCTGGAAAAATTTCCAGGAAACTGCATCATTTAATCTCTTGAATTTTATTTATGAAAATCTAGATCAGGGAAAATACGTTGTTGCCCTTTTTTTTTGACCTGTCAATTGCTTTGATACAGTTAATAAATCTTTTCTTCTGACAAAACTATATAACATGGGCATACGAGGTTCTCTCCTTAACTGGATTGACTCTTATATGACCGGCCGGAAAATGATTGTAAAATATGAGGATATTTTCTCTGATACCAAATCAATAAGCTTGGGGTGCCACAAGGATCAGTCCTTGAGCCCTTATTTTTTATTTTATTTTAAATGATGCTTCAACCCATCAAAAAACCAATCATTTAACAAGGGTATGCAAATGATTCAACGGTTGTTGTGGTGTTTGATGACTTATCGGAGCTTAGCGCCAACATAATGAAGGTACAGCACGAATTTCAATTATGGTGTAGAAAGAATAACTTAACCCTTTAATTTGATAAGACTGTTATTTTTAAAACATGCATATTCGTAAGCCCGTGCCAGAAAAATTTTTGTTGCGAACAATATAGAGGCCCCAAGTACTGTTAATTTTTTGGGCATCTACCGGGGATTCAACTTGTTCTTTTGATGCACACATTGAACACGTTTGTGCGAAGTTAAACTCTGCTTTTTGCTATTTTTTAAATTGAAAATACCTTGAGTGAAGCGAGTTTAATGGCCGTATATTATCCTTTGGTTCGTTTACATATAATGTGATCATCTGGGGTTGCAGTAGTCTATGGGGAAAGGGTGTTAATAGCTCAGAAGAGAATATTGAGACTAATTTTTAATATGGGATATGTAGACACGGCAGATCGACTTTTGTTAATAAGCAAATTTTGACTTTTCCATGTATTTATATATATAAATGCATTACGTTTGTTAACAAAAATAGACATTTATTTCAGAATTTAAATTCAAATAATGGTACACGAATGAAGGATTTGCTTCTTATCCCTAAACATAAGACTTCTTTCTTTGAGGATCTCCCATCTATAACTGTAAAAAAACTGTACAACAATCTGGCTCCAGGTCTCTCAAAACCCTCCGGGGTGTTAAATTTAATAAAGAAGTAAAGAAGTTTCTCATTGGGGGAGCCTTTTATTCCGTAGAAGAGTTTATTGAAAACCGAAGACCTTAATATTGATGCTTACTTAACTATGTCGTTGATTTTGTGTTTATACTGTAAGCGACTAAATTCCACTTGGATTGCTTTATTCAGTGTACAGCAATTATATGTGATGTCTAGCTGTAATTATATGTTTTTATATTTATTTTATTTATTAAAAATTAACTTTGTATATTTTGTGTTGTATGTGTATGTAATTAATTTCTTTATTAAGTTTGACTTTGTATTTTATTATGTACTATACAACAATCATTATGTATTTGTTTGAATATATAAATTTATGTGTGACGAACCTATGTACTACAATGTACCAAACTGGCAATAAAAGCTATTCTATTCTATTCTATTCTATTCTATTCTATCTTTTCTGGCAGAGCCATCTCCGATCGCCCCCGGGTAATTCTAATGCCAGAATCAAATTTGGCTTCCTTGAAAACCTCCGAGTAACGATTTTTTAGCGATCTTTTCGAGTTTCCAGTCGTTCTTATAATATTGCAAGTAATTATGCATTTGCAAAATGTATTTATTGCACAAGAATGCATTTTTCGAAAAATGGCATAACCACACCATATAGACTTTTTTCCTGGGAGCCTTCTGAATACAATGCAGAAGACCGCATCTCGATATCTGCTGGCCTTAAAAATTTCTTTATTTCGGTCGATTTTAATTTAAATACCCTGGACTATTTATTTTATTTTAGAATTTGTACCTTGAAAAAACCTGTCAAGTAAACAGGCTTCCTAGACAACCACTTGTCGAATACCAAAAAATTCAATATCTTGGAGGGACAGTGGGATCCACATGGTTAGAAACCTTTCGTTTAGTAGAATCATTGCATACATTCCGTAACAATAATATAAATAAACGCTTTTTATATTTTTTTAATATCTATTTTATATATAAAAAAAAATAATGAATATACTTAACAAGCATCCAAAATCTTTCATATATTCATAAATAAATATCAAAAAATATGAGGTCTGAGAAAAACCCTTTAACTTTTAAAATTTTAAACGTGAAATATTATAATATTGCAAAATTAAATTTATTTTAGAATACGCTAAAAAAGATATAAATATAAACTTGACCAAAAGGAATATATCATAATATATTATGTTGTGAAGCATTATACTATAAACGCGCTCCTGCAAGAATTAAAAGCATAAAGCAGTGGAAATAAAAAGAGGCAGACCAAAAACTTGAGCAGCAATAAAATTTTCCCTATTTTAATATTTGCACAGAGGCATTTTACAAATTTCATGACGAGCAACCTCAAAAAGGGAACAAGCGAGTTGTTAAAAGATCCATAATAACATTGGGTAGTTTTCCTTATTTGAAGACTTTAGAACCTTCATAAAGATAGTGCTGACTTTATGACTTTATACAGACGAGCCCATCTTATTATTCTCTCTATATGTTTGTAAAGTGTACTCTTCTAAAATTATGTTTACATTGTAAGACTTGGTTTAACAACATTTTGCATACAGTTTAGCTATAAAACGCAACCAAGCTAGCCAGTTAAAGCCAAAGGTTTTTAATTAAAAACTAGTAGACTTTTAAATTATTCTCTTTTTAGACAAGTTGTGGTGTTTTTTCAAAGTAGTTTTTCATTGTGATAAAAATTGTTATAAACAACGGAGGTAGATATAAACATTTATGAGAGCATAAGTGACAAGGTCTGCTGGAGGTGTCTAAAGTAGAAAAGCTAATACTTCTATGTATGGCGGGTTCTTAAAGTTTGGGAAGTAATTTCTTGAGTAACCAGAACTAATTTTTTCTTGTAGTTTCCTGTTAGGAAATTACTCCCCCAATTTTAAGAAAAGTGAATGTACGTTTAGAAAGAATTGTTGAAAAGTGTATTGTTTTAGAAGGCAGTTATCTTACAAATATAGAAATCTAAAATAATGTTATTTGGAGGGTGATATCGACAGCCAAACTATGAATAGGATTGATTGTAAAAGAGAAAAGATCGTTAATGTGTAGAAGAAACAGCGTGGGTGCCAGCAGTGAGCCCTGGGGCAACACAGCATTAATTTGGTAGAAGCTGGAAGAATGACCATCTACAGTAACTGATATACGTCGATTAGAAAGGAAACTGAAGCAAGAGCCAAGTTTAGGTGGAAGACCGTAGATGGAAGTTTGTTAAGAAGCCCATCATGCCAGACCTGATCGAAACTTTGGATATGTTAAGAGCAACGATCTGGGATTCACCAAGAAACTCAAGGGATTTGTTCCAGTTGTGTGAGACAAAGGAAAGAAGATCAGCTGTGGATCTTCTGTGCGGAGTCCATGCTGTCTATCATGTAAGATCTTGTGTTTCGATACTTTATTGAAAGTTTAGAAGGGAGGTAGATTTTTACGTCCTTTTCTGGGGACGGTTACACACGTGCAGCTTTCCAACTCTCGGAAAATGCCCGTGTCGTAAGAAGATCGAAAGAGGCGAGTTAGATGGTGCAAGCTGGAGCACATTTTAAGATTGCTGTATGCCATACAGCCCAGACGATTTTTTTAGTATTAAGAGAAGAAAGAATACGCTTGACTTTAAAAATTATATCGGACATCTTATGAGAAACAGGGGCAACTGTTGGGAGAGGAAGATTAATAGGAGGATCAAGCGTAAAATTGGTAGCAAATTGTTTGGCAAATAGTTTGGCTTTGGAGGTAAAAACAATTCCATCTTCAGAGATTAGGGGTGGAAAGAGTTTGTGCAGACTAATATTTTTGGCAAAGGACCAGAAGGCTTTACTGCCATTCGAGCAAGGAAGAGCCTTATTTTTTTTGAAAATATGAATTAAGGGGTTTTTGGGAATGCTGATTTTAAATCTGACAGAAAAAAATATTTAAAATAAGCACTAATATACTTTACCCAAAAATCAAGTCTTTTTACCACCAAGACCGCACGTCAATGGTAAATAAAAGTGTTTACTATGCCAAATACTTCAAATTTAAAGAAATTCGCTTTAATAATAACTAAGATATCAGGGTGTATTCATGAAAAGCGGACACACTATATATATATATATATATATATATATATATATTATTATATATATATATATATATATATATATATATATATATATATATATATATATATATATATATATATATATATATATATATAATATTTAATTTTAAAATAATAAGTACATAACGTATTGTTTTAAGGGTTAAACTGCTTATGTAAATTTAGATCACGTTATTTATGTATTACCCGTTATATCTTTTCAACTTTATATTTTATCTTTCTACAAGTGTATTTTGCAAAGTCACGCATATACGTTATTTATAGAAAATGAACTTGCATGCAGTTCCAAAGTATGATTATGCCATTAAGGCTTCAGGAAATCGGTTTATTATATAGTTTGATTAAATCGATACACATACAGACGGTAAAAATGGCAAATTAAACAAAGTTATAGGATTACCCGAAAAATCTTTTAGTCTGGCATTTACTAAGTGTTAAATGTATTTACAAAATATTCAAAAATCATTTATTAATCGTAGGCTTTAATATACAGGGTGGCTCACCACATTCGCCACGGTTTTTCTACGAGAAATGAAAAGAGTTGAGAAAAAACTTTTAGCACAGTCATATGTTGGTCTGTGAAAAGCATGTTTTAAAATTATTTTCAAATATACAGGGTGACCCAAAAAAGAAGTACATATCAAAGTTATATTTTTTCTTATGGAACACCCCATATTTTTTTATTTTTTAGATACTATAGACCAAATAAAGGTGAGTTATTGTTATAATTCCTATACCTTTAACTGACCGTTTCTGAGAAATTTAGAGAAATTAAAAAATACAGACCATATTTTAAAAATTGTTTACACCCTGTAACATATAAGGAGCTGCTCCTAATTAAATTTACTGCTTAGCTAAAGGGTTAAAATTAACTATTACACAAAAGTTTTACCTCATTATTATACAGAGTGGTAAAAAAAATTTGCCTCAAAGTTTGGACATACATTTTATTAAATAGCTTCCTAAAGTTAAATAGCCCACCCTGTATTTAGTGGCCAATTTTGACACAGAACTAGATTCCCTTTAAAACTATATTAGGGTTTCCTAATATATCTATGAATAATTTCTTTATCTTAAAAAAGGAACACCCTGTACTGTAATTAAAAAACCATTTTATTAAGCACCACGTCGATTCGCTAAAAGCACAAGTATACATTTTTGAAAATGAGATGTATCTAAAGCAAACTGCAGGCATAAGTAAAAACTCCAATTTGTTGCTATTTCTAAAATATTAAAGCATTCGTGAAAATGAGGATCAAAATATAGCCCAAGGTATCTTAATTGTTTGGACGAAAATATGTTATAATGCCCTTGTTTCTTAGCAAATGTATTGGACTTTATGGTAAATTAAATCCCAAAATAATATTATAATGGGGTCAATAAAAACATACATTTCAATATAACAACACCAAAGGTACGATTATATTTATATTTTTTCAATAATAGTAGGCTTTGACCTAAATGACGTTAATTATTATTTACAAACAAAAAATATTTGACAGTGACACTTGTTAATCAAACGATTATCATTGATTAAGCTAGTTTAAAATTATAATCGTTTTGAATGATTGTAACATTTTAATTAGTTAAAATAAGGAAAATGAAATGATTTTGGTAATCGGTGAGTGCAAGAAATAGGTTTATTCGCATCAAAAGTATATGCCCAAAGGTATTCTAACAGGCGTCATCCTATACTGTACAGGGTGTTCCATTTAACTTTAGGAAGTTATTTAATAAAATGTATGTCCAATCTTTGAGGCAATTTTTTTCACCACTCTGTATAATATTGAGGTAAAACTTTTATGTAATAGTTAACTTAAACCCTTTAATTTAAGTAAATATAATTAGGAGCAGCTCCTCATATGTTACAGGGTGTAAACAATTTTTAAAATATGGTCTGTATTATAGGAATTATAACAATAACTCACCTTTATTTGGTCTATAGAATCTAAAAAATAAAAAAAATATGGGGTGTTTCATAAGAAAAAATATAACTTTGATCTGTACTTCTTTTTTGGGTCACCCTGTATATTTCAAAATAATTTTAAAATATGCTCCCCACAGACCAACATATGACTGTGCTAAAAGTATTTTCCTAACTTTCATTTCTCGTAAAAAAACCGAGGCGAATGTGGTGGGCCACCCTGTATTGTCGGAATTTTAGATATAAACTGAAAGAGAAAATAACTTAATAGAAATGGCCATCACGTTCTCCAGATTTACATACGTGTATCTTCTTTCTGTATGGCGTTCTTAAAACAAAGTTTTTAAGACTTCAGCCTTTTTAGTAATTTTAAGACATCCAGTAGAGTCAAATTTTATAACTTAAAAAGTCTGAATAAGTTAATTTGGCCAACTGGTGCTTATTTTAAATATTTGCCTAATTTTGTTTTGTTTTATACTAAATATTTTAATTTAATTTACTTTAAATATTACTTATTGTTTTATTATAATAGTTAATTTATGTTCGCAGAAAATTAACCTTTTTTGCGAAACAACTGCTTCAACAAAAATTATTTAAAAATGATCTAAATACGTTTTACGTATAGAATAAAATATCCAGGTTGTCATAATTTCGATGATACAGGAAGCATAAAAATGTATATTGATGACGACACTTTTGTAAACTTTTGCAAAAAAAATATATTTACAACCGGCTAAACGAAGCTTATCCAGATAAAACTAGGGCCCACAGACTATCGTTCTTTTTAACCTTCTTAATCGTCGATTAAGGCTGCTCAGTCGGACGAATAAAATTTTTATTTCTCTACACTTAATTTAATGTTAAACCGTCTTAATCGCCAAAAGCTGCAGTCGTTTACAGAAAAACGTAAGTGTAGCGTGTTTATTTGTTACAAGAATAACGATTAAAAACGTTCTGCGCCACACACTTCATTTCTAAATGAAGACGATAGATTTCAAGCGCGGCCAGAAATTTTCACCGACGCGACGGTGTTGTGTTCGGTTTTCGCCCACAAACTGGCAATGGTATTCGACGCTTTTGATTGCCACGATTAAAACTGTTTAAAAAGAACGAGGTCTGTGGGGGCTTTTAGATTTGAAATCACTTAAGACATTAGGTACCCACACACAAAGCGATATTTTGCGCGACCTGGTATGCGGCAGATAATGTCTGTCTAATTTTGCATATTTGGAATGCACGTTAGTGCCGAACGACAGACCCGGTGGGTGAAATACTTCGTCGGTAAAGGAACAGGTCGCCACCAAGGAAGTTTAAAGGTGTATGGAAGGCCAATGCTATATTACAAAATTGTCCAGGCGTGCAGGGCAGCGGAAATAGGGGAATCGGCCACGCGGATTTTGCACAATGAATCGTAGGGCAGGTTAATTCCTTGTTATCATATATAAAGTTAACATCATCAAATGTCACATGCAGACTAACTATACGTTAACTGTTTTTTTTTTTAATTCTTTGCACAACCTTGTTGGTTTATAAACAAAATCATTATAGAATATTTAAAATAATTGTGTAATATTAGATTTTATATCATCTGATTTAACATGGAAAGAACTGAGGGCGTCACGTCACAGCCTTCTATTTAAATGATTGATAGTTTTGGGAGTTTTGTATTTTTACCAAAAATCTCTTACTTTAGATTTGTAATCAGCGCCTCGGTATACAAAAAGTCATCAAAATCGGCAAGGGTCAAGAAAAGTAAAAACCCACCATATTTTAAACTGGTTGTTTGTGTAATGTATTTTATAAATGTATAATTTGTACAAAAGTACAATAAAATAGTGTTACCTTATGCAGATAACATTGACATATTTAAAAAGAAGTATAGAATTTTTTACATAAGATTTTTTTTATATCGCCAGACAGTCCACTAAAGGCTAAAGCTTTAATACTAACGTACCGTTAAGTGTAGTAAAGGGGCATTATCTACACCAGACATACATATTTGAAGAAGGGAAAACTTCTGCGGCTAGCAGATTAAAGTCTAGACACTCTGGGGATGATGGAACAAACAAAGTGGGAAGTTCGGGGCCTTTTAGGTTGGACTGTAAAAGGATGCATAAAAGTGACACTACGTGTTGCTCTGTTGAAAGCTGTCAGAGGAATTATACTTGTCAACTCCTTGGAGCAGAAGCCGTGAAAATTCCTACAAAAATGCAATACATCCTCTCCAGCATGTCGGTGGGAAAGAAAAGAAAGCTTTTCTGTAAGCGTGAGATAATTAATAAGACGAACAGATCTTGTTTAAATGGAACCAATAATGATAAGATTTGTAGAAAATAGCATTGAAAAGAGAGGATACAGATTAGACGGATAGAAATACTTACTGGCTTGAAAGAGGAATACAAGCTTTTTTAAAGTAGCTGAGGCTATGGATGTAATGTGTTTGTGTCAGAGAAGGTTGTTCTCAAAAGTAACGCCAAAATGATTAAATATTTTTTTCGCGACACCGAACATGACTGTGTCTTGGAGCATTAAACTGGACAAGATTTTTGAAGTCCCAATTCAAGATTAGTTTATGGTTTTGGGAAAGTGATTTTGTATTGTTTTCCTAATTAGGGGTATTTCGGATATGTTACCTGGATTGTAAGACAAAACCATACAACTTTCAGGCATTTTGTTATGATATTTTAAGTAACAAACAATAAACCCAAAATTCTAGTTACAATTAAATAAAGCAATAATCACTAAAATATGAAGGTTTTTATCAATCCAAAAACTCTGCAATAAAAAAATAGAATCACACAAGGCAAAACAATCGAAATTAATACGGCGCAAACGACAACAAAACATTTAATTCACAACGGCTCTGTCAAAAGGTAATGTGTTGCCTACCTACAAACTGTGTGTCGGTAGGCATCACATTACAATATTCTGGGGAATTTTGTTACTGCGCAGAATCGTCGTGGCCGCTCATGAGAGTTATTTTCGTAGTGGGCTGGACATTTTTTGATCGAATGGGCCATAGTATTGGGCTTCCATAAACCTTCAAACTTCCTTGGTCGCCACACGTCAAATTTGTACTTACAACTGACGAAAGGACCTAGTCGTTAAGCTTGTCGTTTTATCTGGGATAAAATTTTGCGGTGTAATGGAGTGGACAAAAAATATTAACAATTTATAGAGTTGTTAAAGGAACGACCATGTTTGTGAAAAATTAAAGATCCAGATTATATAAATAATAATTTAAAAAGGGAAGCATATGAAAATTTAATAAATTTTAAAAAATCTTGTCCATTTTGTCTCAATGTTGCCCATTTTTTCCTTTTCTTCTTTCTATCAACCTTTTGGCTGATTTTTAAAATGCATTAACCCATTAGAGCAATTTTTTCTCCATTTTATACCTTGACACAGTTCACCGACTAAAGAGGTATTTTAGACCAGCTTAAAATACTAAGTCATACTACCCAGTATGTCAAAATATAAAATATCTGCCAACTAATTAAAAGACAGTGTAGGTTCAGGAACCGATCATTTGACAAATTGCGGACTAAGTATGTTCGTCTGTGGACATAACAAATCAGATCGTTCAGAGACAAGGTCGGCGGATCTAGTATGGCAGATCTCGTCGATCGACACCGTCGGCCGACTAGGTTGCTTCGTCTATGGGCGCCTATTGACATTGAGAAGACAAAAATTAATTGGCATGCTTGACTGAAACAGGGAAGTACCTTCCTAGGGAGGTAAAGGGCTGTTTTTAGCTTTATTTATTGGTTAAAAACGGTTTTTTCTAAGAAGATAGTGGAAGATAGTATATTACACAAGTGTGGAAAGTGAAAGATTCCACACGAGTGTGAGAAATTTACTTTCTAAGGAGTTGTGTACACTATTTTTCCTACGACCACAAAATATTGACCTCAATTTTATTTTTTTATGTTGCGATCTACTTACTCGTGGAATACATTTTCTTCTCTAGAGAGGAAAATATTATTTTAAAAATAAATGACATAATTTGTTGTCAGTTATTTTCCTCTCTCGAGAGGAAAATGTTTTCCTTTCTAGAGAGGAAAATGAAGATCAGTATGCGTGTGAAATATGCATGTTTCCGAAGCAGTAGAGAGTGCGAATATGTTCATTTTCCTAAGTGGTCGTAGGAAAAAATTTTTTGGTGTTTTTTACTTTTCTACCGATCTTATGGTTATTTTAATCGGTACCGCGTGGATGGGATTTTTCTGGTTTTAATAGAAAATAGTTTAAAAGTAGTAGTACATTGACGGCCATTAAATCTGGGGCAAAAAATTTGTCAAATTTTTAATTTTCTGCCAATTTTTGTAAATCGCTCTTTTTTTACCTTGTTTTACTTTTAATTGCTATAAATAAAACAAAAGGTAAAAGAAAATATTTTTTTTTTATAAAAACTAACAAATTAATAAATTAATTAACAATTTAAACAAACTTAAATATTCTTTCAAACAAATTTAATATTTTATTGCGGCCCCGTTTTTTTCTAAGGCAGAGTTTAGCCTTCCAGGCATCGAATGGACCAAAGCCCGGGCGTAGTTCGGATTTCCTCGTAACTTATTCCACGCCTCTAAAATTTTATCCTTAAGTTCGTTTACATTTTGCGGCCTAAACTCATTTTTCCTATTTATTTTCTTAACTAATAAGCCCCAAACATTTTCCATAGCATTTAAATCTGGACCACATGCGGGCCACGGTAAAACCCTAATACGCTGCTCTTTCATCCATTCTTCGACTGGACGGGCCATATGAACGGGACACTTATCTAAAATTGTAGAGCAAATTTTACTTGGAACCTCCGATTTTTTGGTAAAATATTATATTCACCGATGAAAAAGTGTTTCAGTCGTGCTACAATGGAATTCTCAAGGTATATAGGCCCCAAAAAACACAATTTGATGAAAAATATACCCAAAAGGACAGAAGTAGTGGGCGATTTTCAGTAAATGTTTGGGGGTGGCTGAGTGCACAAGGACTTGGTGTATGTTATTTTATCAAAGGAAGGTTCAATGCGAAGGTATTTATAGATCTACTATAGAATATAATGCTTCCTTCTGTACTGGATCCATTTCTGGACAGAAATTGTTTCTTTCAGCAAGATAAAGGTTTTAAGGCTGCCGGGGGGCAGCGCAATTCGGATATTTGTCTTATTCTTCGCCGTGTCGTTCTAACCGATGCTGGGAAAATGCTTTCCGCTTTTACTGTTACTACAGATTTAAAAAATTGGTTTTTCAAAACATTAATTATATTATTGTCTTGTTCTTGATTCGATAGTTTGAGGCGACCACTTTCAGCTCTTCTCTTAAAAGAGTGTGTTTCCTGCCAGTTTTTTTTAACAAAATAAATAGTACTCTTTGGGATGTTAAGCTTTTCCGCCACATCCCTTTCTGGCCAACCTCTATGCTCAATATAATAAATTATTAATACTTTTTGATCCAAAGTTAAGTTTGGCATTTAAAAAAGTATTTTTAGACACTGACAACCTGTTTCTTTACCAGGTTTTTCAACAGGTATTTATATTTAGTAGAAGGTGGCATAAGCCTATTTTACAAAAGGGAAAAAGAATTGTCCAAGATTTAATGGCCATTACTGTACAGTGACGGAATTAAAATCTCGTACACCTAATTTTTCCAGTGCGATGTTGGCTTTTGCGTACCTGGATCACCTGGGAATATACCTTACTTGACAAATGGTTACCTGCCACACATTTCAAAATTATATTATTTTATTTTTTTTAATTTTGGAAAATTAATGAACTAGAGAAGGCGAGAGTAATTACTCTATTCGAAGAAGGTGTTTCTCTGGGAAGAATAGCTCAGCAAGTTGGGAAACTAAGAAGCACTATTCAAAGCCTCAAAACTAAATGGGAAAATACAGGATCATTGGAGAGAAGGGCTGGAAGTAGTAGAAGAAAAATTTCAAACAAAAATCAAGATAATGATCTGATAGATTTTTTGCGAAACAATCCATTTCAGACAGCTGTAGAAGCACACAACCAAACTAATTTTCCTGGGACAGTAAGAACGGCAAGAAATCGTATTAGGAAAAATTCGGAATTGAGAAGCAGTGTAGCTGCTAAAAAGCCATTTTTGACCGATATGAATCGAAAGAGCAAAGAATGGGGTTTGCACTGGAATATTTACCGCAAGGTATGGATTTTTGGAAAAGGGTAGTATTTACCGATGAGAAGATTTTTCAATCTTATTATAGCGGGCAGATTAGAGTGTATAGGCCGCAAAATACACGGTACGAAGAAAGATATACCCAACATGTTAAAGCAAGTGGAAGATTTTCTGTTAATATATGGGAGTATATGTCGTTCAGAGGCTAGGCATATGCCACCGTATTCGAGAAAGATTTAATATTCAAGCTTATATACACATACTCCAAAATGTTATGTTGCCATCGGTAAACAATATATTTGAACAAGAAAATTTTTTATACCAGCATGACAACTGCCCCGTCCATACAGCAAGAAGAGTTTCGAACTGGCTACTGGAAAATAACATTTCATTGTTACCTTGGTCCTCAAGAAGCCCTGATATCAATCCAATCGAAAACGTTTGGGGATATATCGTAAAGGAAATTAACAAGAACAATGATTTCCATCCACAAAACATTGATGATTTGTGGAATAAAATTGAAGAAACCTGGAATAATTACAATGTTCACCATGCACAAATGCTGATTGCATCAAAAGCCCACACGTTTAAACTTATTAATGGAAAAAAAGGGTGCCGCTTTGAAATATTAGGCCAGTGTTTTTTCTTTAATATTTGAATAAAATAAACTATATATTTATTTTGGAGTCATGTATTTTATTGAATATTAATTAAGGTGAGAAAAAGGTAAAAAGCCAAGTTTACCAAAATATTCAAAATTGACATAAAATGTTAGCCTAAGTGTACGAAATTTTATTTCCGTCACTGTACATAATGACTTTACTATGTTGTGCAAAATTGCCAAAAAATACAAAACTACACGTATAAAAAAAAGTTATTTTTCATTTAATAATACATCCGGTTTTGTGTTATTACTAAGAATTTAAGCTGGAATTTAATTAACATGATAACTTAAGTCTACTCCGCTAATTTCAAAGAAAGATTTTAACCGAGAACGCAATTAAAAACTATAAGGCTCAGCATAAATTTTGTTAATGGAGAATTAATGCGGTTTTAATATAGACTCATTTAAAGTTTCTTGCTTAGACCCGGAAATTAAGTTTTAAATACAATTTTTAACAACTGAACTTTCAAAACAGGGATGAAGTTATCTTTTCCTCTAAAGTTTAGGTTCTAAGGGACTATTTAATTATATCGGTAAAATATTTCTATGTTTTATTTTATCAACATGACGAACATTGTTGTAATAATAACAAATCTATACAAGTCCCTTAGGATTACCTTAAGGATAACATATTAAAAAAATTATGAAGTTCGAGCAATCAAAACTTTTAATATCAAATGCAAGTTAATTTTATGCCCGGTTTTTGATACACACTGTATGGTTAGGAAAACATTGTCTCTTTTAAATGTTGTTTTTCTGGACCTGAAAAACAACATATTATTTTGGTTAAAAATCACATGTTAGGTGTATTTCCTTTATTAAAAAGATTTTAATACGCAAATTTTTTAAAATTCCTTATCTTTATTTGAGGAAATCCATGTGATGCTGATTAAGAAAAAAGGTAAAAATTTGGAAATTTAAAATGGAAATTTCAATATGGTGGATTTTGACATTTATAAACCGATTTGCCTCAGATTTGGAATGTAAGGGTTTTTAAGGGTGCGAAATTTGGAAATTAAGAATTTTAGGTCAAAATTTGGAAATTTAAAATGACGTATTTAAAATGGCGGTTTTTCGCATTTATAAACCGACATGTCACAAATTCGAAATATAAGGATGTCTTTTTGAATCGGATTCTTTCAAAAAGGAATCTATTCGAGATCATTTTAAAATTGTAAAACGAATCTGGATAACGGATTAGTTATATAATTTATAAAGAAAATAATATAGGAAATCGATTTTACCTTTTGGATTCGTTAAAAGGAATTGATTCCCAGGTTCGATTCCAAAAGGATTCGATTTCTACCCAGCTCTGGATGAGAGAAGATTCTAGTATATTATAAGACGGAATATAAGAATAATCCTTAGAATTATTTATAAGCGGTAGCGTAGATATATTAGTAGGTCCTATTAATTAAAAATTTTAATTAAGTTTTATTAGCCTTGCTTAAACGGGGTGTACAAAATTTTCATTTCAAGGTCTAAATGACGTCACGCATACTTTTTTTCTTGTTTGAACACATGAGTATTAAAATTTGGTGCCTAAATTTGGTCCGTCTTAATTGGGGTAGATTAAATATATACATAGTGATATAGAAAATGCAACACCAAGTAGGAGTGCTGTAATTTTAAGCATACTTTTACAATTTTTAGGTCTACTGATAAGTAGAAAGTGATTAAAATTTAAACTTGAAATTTCGCAAAATAGCTAAGATATCCCACCTTAACTTTAATAATGTGTCGAAGCTAATCTGTTTGCTACACATTCGGTAAGTCGTCGTGGCATTGATTGGATTAAGTGATTGATGTCTTCCTAGAGTATTGTATCGCAGGCCAGCTGAATTCTGTTTCATAGAGCCTCTGATGTTTGTGGAGGGTGCGGTGAATTTTTAAATCTTTTTCTCATCATATCCCATAAATTTTTAATTGGAATAAGGTTTGGAGATCGAGGAGGCCACTATAAATCAGATTTACACCGGACGCTTCTAAAAAGTATAAACTAACACGTGCGACATGAGGTCGTGCATTGTCCTGCTGAAAAAGTGGATCTTGCAATGTTTCCAAAAAGGGAAGTAGATGTGGTTGTAAAACCTTATAAATATAGCACTGGGCAGTCATGCCACCTGTAATGAACACTAATCGCGAACTGCTGCCGTAGCAGTGGCACCCCATAGCATAACACGATGAATATGGAAATTGGACGTTCTGTCTTTCACCACGTCTTCTTCCTATTCTTGCCCTGCCATCATCATCCACCATTAAAAGACCTTATTCGGAGATAAACTGCCCTCACTGTGATTGCCCTTCTAACAGCATTAAACCACTGGTTTGCATCTGCCCTTGTTATGAAAAATTGATCTAAAAGTGCTAGTTGCCTCTAATAACGATCCTTTTGCTCTGTAGTTTGTCTTTGGCGTCCAATGCCTCTAACTCGTCGATTTCGGCTTTCTTAAAACCGAGCTCGACAACATTCCATTACAGTAGCTTCGTTTCGATTCGAATATAATTATGCCAGTGTCCATATTATAAAATATCAAAGTCATTAAAAGTCATCGATAATTAAAAATGTCTTTAGTACATTCAATCAGTATCGTCGATTTTGAATAAAAAAAAGTTTCGCATGGAGTCTTCTGACGAGGAATTACCCCGAATCCATTCTCAAAGCAGCCGAAATAGCAAATTTAGATTTGGTGCCGTTCAAGTCGAGGCACAGGTACGAGAAAAAATATACAGCATTTACAAGCTGGTGTGGCAAGAAAAAAATCAAAATGAAAGAAGAAGTTTTTATGGCATATTTCGCGGAACTTGCTAAAACATGTAAACCCAATACCTTTGGTCGGATTCCATGTTTAAAAGTGTCATTAAGATGGAAAAGAACATGGATTTAAGCAAATATTTGAAAGTTACATCATTTTTGAAGAAGCAAAATGTGGGATTTAGAAGGCCAAATTTTTCTCGAAAGATAAAATAGCAAAATTTATTAATGATGCTTCAAATGATGTCTATCTAGCGATAAAGGTAGCTACAATCCTTTTGCTCTGTAGTCTGTCTTTGGCGTCCAATGCCTCTAACTCGTCGATTTCGGCTTTCTTGAAACCGGGCTCGACAACATTTCGTTCGCTTCGTTTCGATTCACCCGATTGGCGATTTCTCTAAAAAAAAATCCAGCTTCACTTAACCCGATTATGCGACCCCTCGCAAACTCGAAAAGTTTAGTGAAATTAGCGCGTTTGTGGAGTCTAGGCATGATAATGCAATGAAACAACAATGAAACAAATAAAACCAAGCAAATCAAACACAGAAAAATCACTGAATATTAAGTAAACATGTTAATATTGTACGAATCCTGATATAAAAAAAAGCCTTTACAAAAAAAGTACGACTCGGAATGCCTTCAAAATTTTATCAACATATACTTCCATGATTACAAATATGTTTACAAGTTTTAAAATTAATTAATTTGGGTTTTTGCATTAGTATATTTTTTTGGTGTAAACCTCGGTCTTTTTTGGTGGACCAAAGAAAAAAAAAAACAGCTTTTCTTTAAAAATTTTTAACTTAAAAATTTTAGGATTTTTTATTTTTAATATTTTTTGCTTTTTTTATTTTTTTATTTTTTTTAAAAAAAGGGGGAAATTTTTTTTAAAATTTTTTCCTTCCAAATTTTTATAAAATAAGTTGGTGTAAATTTTGGGACTAAAAAAATAATCCCCATTTAGTCCATGGACTTAATTGACCCCCCGGGAAAAAAATACATTGATATCGACAATGTTATATAGGCCTAACCAAACTTTAAATTTTTAAAAAAAAATTTTGAAATCATTTTTACATTCTGTTATTTATGAAATTCGTAATACAAACAATGTATCCAATTTATAACTAGGATTAAGTGTCATATATCATAACAGTATCTGGACGCTATCTCGACATGTTAACAACTCCGTATACCATAATGGCCAGCGGGAAATTTAATTTATGAATAATAGGTGAAGTTAATTGAAGTTGAATATTTATTAAATTTTATAAATAATTGTTATGCAGGTTAAACGGTTAAAAAAAAAAATATTAACTTTTTTAGCCTATAATTTATAATGTGTATTGTTTATTTTTTTATTAAACCGCTGAATAAGAAGTATCCCTCGTAAAAGAAAATTTAAAGAGAAAAAATATATCGGATTAAACAAGAAATTAAAAAAACAATTATTTGGGAAAAAACCTGCAAGGTTTCTTGTCTTATATGTATACCGCGTGACAACGAAATCACTACCAAGCCCTTTATTGGCTTGAATGAAAACATAGGGCTTTCAAATTTTAGGATGACATATTATATTATAATAGCCGATTTATATTATAGCATGACCACACTTCCGGTTTGACCGGAAACGACATTAATTTTGATTTTTTCAATGAAACACCCTGTATATTTTTTCGATTATTCTAGGATAATTTCTGATATTATCTATATTATATCCTATACCACTCTGTTTTTTTGAAAAAATGGCGATTAAAATGTCCAAACTACCGCACATTATGCAGTTTTATAAAACAAATAAATGTTAAAAAAATTTATTATGTAATTTAATTCATTCTGACCAAATTATCTGTAGAGGTCATAATAAACACCCCCTTTACCGGAAGTGTGCAAAAAATTATTTTCTAATAATGTTACTTAAAAAATTTTAATGCAACACCCTGTTTTTTTTTTTAAAAATTTGGGTTCTACGGGTTATTCTGAAAATATGTATTTTATACTTATTTTTGTTAGTTTTTGAGAAAAGGGCGTTTGAAATGTTGAACGACCCCACATTATGCAGTTATGGGGAAAACAATTTTCTTTTAAAACTAACAAAAATAGTATATTAATACGGATTTTATATCAGAAATGACCCGTAAAATCAAAATTTTAAAAATATTTAGGGTGTTCATTAAAAATTTTGAAGTAACATTATTAGAAAAGTCAATTTTTTCAAAACTTCGGTAAACCGGTATTTATTATGACCACCAAAGATAAATTTAAAATTTATGTCTATTGTAAAATTTTTAAAAATTGCAATGTTGTAAGAGGTGGTTTTTAAGAATTGGGAAAAATTTTCAAAAGAATAAAAAATTTTTATTTTAGGCAGTAATATTTTTATTTAATAAATCTGTCGAGCTATTATTTTTTTGGGGATAAAACTTTTTTTTTTTAATTAAGCCATAATAAGGGTTGATTTATAGGGTCAAAGTGTGCAAAAAGGAATTAGTACATATTTTAAGCAACAGATTTAAAATTAAATCACTATGATAATTGCATAATGTGCGACGAGGGGGAAGAAACAACCTTCACATTATTACAAAGAATATAGATCAAAAACAGCCAGAATAACGAGCAGTATCACAAACTCAATATTTGAGATGAGCAGGGTACAATGCCAAAACGGATAAATACACACAGACCATACAAAACCCAGCTACCTGTAAATGCTGGTAAAATTTTTTCGCTCAAAACATTCCCCAAGTCCTAATGGTCACAAGAGAAAAAAAATACAGATTTATTTACAGCTTTGCCCCCCTTATTTACTGGACTATAATGTAATTGTAATTTTTTTGTTACTTAATTATCAAATTTTATGGTTTATGGGAACTTAAATATAGAAATTTTGAAGCCATTTAAAGCTATAATATATATTTTTTTTAAAAACTCAAAATTTTATGCTTAATTTCTTTTAATTTTTTTATCGCGTGCCCGTCAAAATAGGTTGCTAGGTATTTTTTTAGAGGTACCAGTTCCGAAACGCTGTTTTACAGGACCTTGTAATTTGATAAAGACACCATAGATATTGTCTTTTTAATGCAGTTATTTATACCATTAATTATTTTTAAATTAGGCACCAACAATGTTTTCCACTTAATTGACTTAAAAGTCCGCAAGTACTAATCTTTAACCTCTGTACCGCCATGTTCAGCACATAGTCCAGGAGACGCATTATACGAAAAAAATTCCACCTCAATTTTTTTTAGAATCCCTTTAAATTACTACTGATAATATAAATGCATGTTGCCATGGGCCACTGTGCCATATTGTTTAAATTTAAATTGTTTAAACAATTGCAAGAAATTGTTATTTTTTAACCGGAAAACTTTTTTTCATAATCTTAATTGAAGTACAAATAAAAAAGGTCCAATGATTTTTTACGATAAAGTTAATATTTTTGGAGATAAGAATTTTTAAAAGTTCGAAAAATCTCAAATTTGAGTACCCATGAAAAATATATATTAAAAAAAAAAACATAAAAAATTTTTTTTTTTATTCTTTATACAATAGTTAATAATCCCTAATTGAGATTTGAAAAAAAATGTTTTTACGGGTTTTTTATTGTTTATTAAGCGCTTCACAAGTATGCATACCTTCCCTTTTAAGTACCGCCGTCTCTAAGACTCATACGCTGCATCGGTCCCTCTGTCATTATTTTTTTCTTATTTTAAAAACTAATAACTTATCATAATTGTTAAAAAGAGCAATGTTATTAATAATTTAATTAAACAATTTTTTTTAAAAAAAGTTCGAATCAATTTTACAAAAGCTGAGCTTTTTTTTTAACTTAAAAGCAAAAATAAACAACAAAAAAACCTGTATAAACAATAAAAAATTAAATCTTAATTAGAATATAATTAACTATTATAAAGAATAAAAATATATTTTTAAAGTTGATTTTTTTTTAATATATATTTTTTGGTCAAAAATACCCAAATTTTAGATTTTTCGAAGTTTAAAAAATTCATATCCCCAAAAAAATATTAACTTTATCAAAAAGTCAAAAAATTTCTTAAATATTTCAGTGAAATTAGAAAAATTTGTCGGTTTAAAAATAACAATTTCTTGCAATTGTTTTTTTTACTATTATATTTAAACTTTCACAACACTAAGCATACTTGATTCCATTAATAATGGAGGTTTTTTTCATTAGTGACCCTACTTAAAAAAATTTTTCATCTCTTTTCCACCGACGAGTTGATACGTAATTTATTAGAAATTATTAAGCAAAAAAGATTACAGAAAAACGGGTTTAGGTGATGCAGTATAAAAAGATTTTTGTTATCCCTTTATTAACATGTATATACAACAATTTAGAACCAACGAACACGCACGAGCTTTAATTTAAAATTTCCTTTTTCCCTAAGTGTGGAAAACCCCCAACATAGAGAATTAACCCAACAGATTTTGACTTTACTACAGTGTTTAAAAAGTATATTCATACTTTTTATTATCGGTGACAAAAAAAAAAAAGGGAAAAAAATATTCTTTTTTTTAATGACCAAAAAGGCATTTTAATAATGTATATGGTAGCAGGAAATAGGCTGTTTTTTTCAAAAAAATGAAAAAAAACAAAAAAAAAGAATTATTAAACAGCAGTTATTTTTGTGGAATGTATGGAGACTAAAAAAAATTTTATAAGTGGGGGTTAATGGTAAGAAAAGAGAATATTTAATTTTAAAAAAAAATTTGCAATGCTTTCAATTATAGGCCTATTACTTTTGGTTTTTATTTTTTTATTTTTTTTTATCTTGGGACAGTCCACGAAGGGTGATGCCTAAGTACTAACGTACCGTGGGTGGGTTTCAGTGTGGTGATGAGGGGTTTTTTCACACGGGGGCTTAAATTTTGGAGATTGGGGGGAGAAGGAATAACTTCTGGGGGCAGCAGGTTCCATAGTCTTAACACTCTAGGATGAAGGAACGAAGAAAGAATGAGTTTTCCCACTGAACTGTAAAAGGATGCATAAAAGTTGCACTACGTGTTGCCTGTTGGGAGCTGCCAGAGAGAAGGTCGGCCCAACCTCTGAGCAGAAGCCGTGAAAAAAACCTATAGAAGAGCACAAAATCCCCTACAGCTCGACGGCAAAGGGGAAAAGGAAGCCTTTCTGTGAGCGTTGGATCATTAATAAGACGAAGGCCTTTTTGAATGGAGTCCAAAAAAGTGTGGTAGGGGACGCCATTCAGACATGAGAACAATATTCCAAAGAGGGTCTGATTGGGATCATACAGAGTGTACAAAATTTTTGGGAAAATGAGAATATTTTCTGGGCTCGGGGAAAGGGAATCCAATCTTTTTTTAAGCTGCCGAAGCTATGGATTAAATGTGTTTGTGCCAGGGAGGGTTTTTCTCAATATACGATAATATATACGATAATATATATAAATATATAAAAAAATTTCCAAAATATACTTAACGCATTTCTTTTTTTTTAAACATAACGGTTCTCTTGACCTTCTGACAAATTCCAGGTTAAGACCTTTAGGTACAAGATTTTAACCAGGTCTGACCTGATGTGCGTAAAAATCACTAATTATGCCTTCTACGTTAAATTTCCAAACCTGTAAAACATTTTAAAATCATCACACATTTTGCATAAAACAAATAAAAAGAATTAGACAAAAAGTCAATATTCCAAATCTTATAAAAAGTCTGAAATGAAAAACTCCAATGTGAATCGGTTTGTTGACTAAAAATGACCTCGAAAGTAAAACAAAAAGCCAATTAAACAATTATCCAAAATATGCGATTTATAATTTAGCAAGCTAAGAAATGTTCCAAAGCTTTTTTTTAGAAAAAAAAAAAAGTCAAGCTTGGCTTGGACAGACAGACCTACACGTAGGAAAAATATCCTTTAATAGTTAAAATTTTTTTGTGCGTGCTTGAACGCCCAAATTTTTTTCCGCCCCTTTATTTGCAAATGTATGAGCAGTAAAAAAAATTAGCAATAAAACAAGTAATAAAATTTTTTTTATTAACAGTTCAATTCAAATTATTGTCCATACATAATAAAATATTAAAAAAAATTTTTTTCCTCCGGGACGATAAACATTGTCGTAACTGAACATAATGGTGGGCTTTACGGTAAAGTGCAAAAAACACCATCAATTATTCTTTCATTTATTTGCACTGATATAAAAAGGGGCCCGAAACTTTCTTTTTAACATGGTGGAAAACCCTTAAAAGGCCTATTTTCCGCCAGAACTTTTTTCTTAAAGTTTGGTTAAAATGGCACACTAGGTATAAATTGTTCAAAGATCCCTTTTTTTACTTCCTATCTATCTTTTAGTCAATAAACCTCACACATTATCAATAAATGATCAGCGCATAGTCATTATTTATTTTTAAAAGGATATAATGGATATGATCGTAACTTTTTTATTCGATGGGCTGACGGTTTATTTTTTTTTAATTATATTAAAAAAAAACCCTTTTAAATTTTCACAAGCGAGCTGGCCTTTTCAAATATACTGTTAAATAAGTTAATAAAAATAAATAAACGATTTGTAAAACCTGTTAAAGAAATCAATATAATATTTAACAGATAGAAGTTATTTACGTAACTCCTTTATACAAAAACCCCTTTTAAAAACCCCGGGAAAAAAAATTCCGTTTTAGTGCTTGAACTTCTTTAACGAAACTGGGTAAAAATGTTTTAAATATCCCAAAAACCTATACCCCCGGTTAAAATTCTAAGGCTTCATGCTTGCATTTATTTGCTTTTATAATTAATATATATATATATATATATATATATATATATATATATATATATATATATATATATATATATATATATATATATATATATATATATATATATATAATATTACTTTAAAATTCCTTTAAAAAGTTCTGGGAAACCAAAAATAAGTACTTTTTGAAATTTGGCAAAAGGCCGTAACAGGAAATAAGTACTTTTAAAAATTTTTTTAAGTGCACATTGAATCTAACCGAAACCAACGGCAACATTGTAATTTTAAATGGAAACCCTTTTTTTTATTGCATATTCGGATTGAAAAAAATTTTCTAAGTAAGTTTTACTAACATCTTCCTATACCTATATATTACCGTTTTTAAGAAAATAATTAATTATTTTTTTTTTTAAGGAAAATTATCATGTTAAAGATTTTTTTTTTGGGGCCTAACCGAGCTGGAAATAGAATTTTTTTTTAGAAATTTTTTTAAAAAGATCTTTTATTATAGCAATATATCCACAGGGTGTCCCAAAAGTTTCCATTTTTACCGATATTAAATAATGATTAAAACTCAATTTTGTCAAATAAAACATACTGTATTTTATCCCATTTTTGAGTAGACCAAAAAATTTCCTACAAATTGTCCATATTTTTAAAAGGACATAAGGGGAAACACCCTGTATATATTTATATATATATATATATATATATATATATATATATATATATATATATATATATATATTTAATTAAAAAGGATCCTAAATTTTTATCGTTAATTAATCCCCCTTTTTTCGAAACAAATTCACTTTTTTATTATCCCTCTATTGATTCAAAACCATATAATTTTTATTATTGATGGCAGAAAGAGGAAGAGGCAAAAAATACAGCTATAAAAATATTTTCCCCAAATTTACCGGGGCGAAAAACGCATTTGCATGTTTTTGAAATGAAACCAGGCGTAAATACCGATAACTGGCGGCCTTTTTGCCAGAATAAAAATGAAAATTTAATTTTTAAAAAGTTTATAACGTGGAAAGAATTTAAGGAAAATAAATTATGTTTGTACAAATGTATAATTTATGAAAGTGATGAATTTTACTTTGCACTAGTAATTACCAAGCAGCTTAATTAATTTAATATCAGTAGATCGGATATGGATGTAAGCCTCATTCTAGCACAATTTCTTATTTACAAAGCCATACAAAGTTAAATTTATCAGAACTAAATCCCTACCCTTGTTAAACTAATATAAATAACACTTACCCAAAAACTTAATAGGACTAACCAGAACAAAATAGAAGTAAGAGGATATTAAGGTAAAAATTTATGAAAATTTATTAAAGTAAAAGTATTTTTAACATTAACAAAAATAAACTTTGTTTTTTAACCCCTTTTTTTTTTTAATTGTTTGCATTATCTTAATTTTTATTATTATATGATTTAATTGTTTTTATCTTCGGACGTGTAATAGTTACATTCTTATGGATTTCATTTTTAGTGTCAAAATGACATCCTTGAGTACTATGCTGATTTCATTAAAGCACTGAGTACTATAACGAAAAAAATATCTAGGTGTACCAGGCAAAAATATGAAAAATTTATTAATATTAACAAAATTAAACGATTAAAATTAAATACTACGTTATTGCAATTTGTAAAATGAATGTTAGATATAGTCCCATATTATGTAGATAGGTTCCATTATGCTAGTTGTTAATTATTAAAAATTTTCGGTTTCTTGTGCAGAAAAAATTAATTCTTCTTGCTATCGCCAGGCGTTGCGTTCTCGGAGAACATTGGTTTTTTTTTTTATTACAATTCTAAAAACAGTTCCTTCATCGTGTACATCTTCCATTCTTAAGTTTTTTAGCTTTCTCCATGGCTCTCCAATTTACCTATTATCATTGACCTCTCAATAGCAAATAATTTTTATTTTCCGCTTCTTGTAAAATTTTACAATATTTTCTTTACTCAAAATTCTGGACTTTTTAGGCTTGCAAAAGAGGGAGTAAACTTACTTCTGTCAACTTTTTTTTTTAATGGAACGTCCCTTTTGGTATGGAGTAATAACTCCTAAAGGAAGGCATCACTGATTTTTTTGGGGAAAAGGTTTAAAATACCTTTTCATGCGCAAATTCTCATTTTTTTTTTTTACAACAACCTAACTGGAATTTTTCGTATACGCTTTTAGACTTTTCAAGCATTAAGCCAGCTTCTGCACAATTAGCTTCATTTTTAATTTTTAGGGGTAAATTATCCATATATACAGTTTTCCCAAATTGGTGGGGAATGTAGGGGTTTTGGAAACCACAAAAATAGAAAATGGTTTAAAAGTTTGGACAATTATGTTAGTAAGCTAATCCCGTGACAACATGGTTTTATCTATTCAGGTTTTTGATAAATTTTAAAAAACCTGAAAATGCATTTTCGAAAATGGCCATTTTTTTTTTATAAGAAAAAATTTTTCAAATCTGTAAAAACTTTTTAAACCTTTTTTTGTAGATTATGACCGAGTAGTTAATTTTAATTTTCTACTTTGGGGTTTTTAGAACATCATCAATTTTTTTTTTTTCATATAGCCCCCATATTTTTTTTACGCCCCCAAATGGGTTTTTTTATTCTGATTTCAACAATGTATAACATGTTATAATTTAAGAGAAAAACCCATTTTAAAAACAAATATTTTCTCAGTTGGCCTTGATTGTAATTGGAAAAAAGAATAAGCTAAACAGATGTTTTAAAAATGGGTTTCGCGAACAAAGCTATAACGTTAATACCGTGTTACAACAAAACTACACGTAACAAGATAATTGAAACAAGTGAAAACAAAAAAAAAAAAATTAAACTAACATTCCTACTAAAATGAAGATGTAAAATAACCCCCCAAAATTCAAAATGTTGTCCATATTTTCAAAATATTAACGTTTTTTTTTTTTAAATAGTCCTAAGTACCCAAAAAATGGTTGACTTGGTTGGGAATTCTCTGTCAACATCCCTGGCTGAAAATTTGGGTTTTTTTTTAAAATGTTGGTTCTAATCTCGTTGATTTTCTAAACATTTGGTTTTGGGGTTTTTTAAAACTTTCAATTTAAGCAAATTTGTAACCAGTTTTCGAAAGTATGTTTTTTGGTGCTGCCTTTCGGAAAAAATTGTCGAAATACGTTTGCGCAGCTATATTAAATTTCTTTTTTTTGGAAATAATGTTGAAAATATCAATTTTTTTTTTAAATAATTAACCATTTTAGAAAGTTGAAAAAATTTTAATAATACCCCCGAGCTAACTTGATAATGCCAGTGACTTCCCGGAATCAAGGCCAACTGAAAATTTTTTTTTTAAGTGGATGAGGTTATAAACTTTTAAAATTTAAAAAACATGTTATACATTGTTGAAATAAGAATAAAAAGCACTATTCGGCAAAAATTATTTAAAAAAAGTAAAGTTGATGATGATTTATCAACTTTTTTTTTTACATGGGCGCCATTCCCGTTTTGTAACACGGTAAACGTTATAGCTATGTTCGAAAACCCCCTTTTGTAAAATATCTGCTTATCTATTTGCAATTCTAACATTTTATTGCTTACAAAAAAAATTACCTTCGCCGGAATCAAGGCCAACTGAAAAATATTTGTTTTTGAAATAAATTAGGTTATAAACCCTAAATTATAACATGTTATACATTGTTGAAATCAGAAAAAAAGACTATTTGGCTGCGTAAAAATCCAATATGGCGTCCATATAAAAAATAAAGTTGATGATGATTCAAAAAAAACGAAACGTAAAAAATAAAATTGATCTCGGTCAATTCTACAAAAAAAATTTTTTAAGAAGTTTTTACAGATTTGAGAAATTTTCATTTATAAAAAAAATGGCCCCTTTTCGAAAATGATGTTTCAGGTTTTTAAAATTTTCAAAACCAATAGATAAAACCCCGTAGTAAACGGGTTAGCTTACTAACATAATTGTGCAAAACTTTCCCCCTTTAACCGATTTTTTTTCTATCGTGGTTTCCAAGATCCCCCCACATTCCCCCCCCAATTTGGGACACAATGTATATCCATATATCAATATTCTTATATGCAACAAGAAATTTTTTTTTTAAAAAAATCGTCGAAATATTTTTTTTTTAAACTCGGATCTAAACAATCATTATAAACACGCCGTGTTTTTGAATTTTGTGCAAAGTTGGGGGAAAAGCGTGGACAGGTGCGAGGTTAGAAAGAACTTTAAAAAATTTTTTTTCAAAAATAATATATTTTTTTTAAAATTTTTAAGACAAAACAAGCTAGGTAATAATATAACCCCAAACAAAATAAAAAAAATAGCAAAAAAATTGACAAGTGACAGCCAAAATGATGCACTTTTCAAAATTTGGTTTATCCACAAATAAACCTATGTTTTTTTTTATATAATATACTATATTCATTATCAAAATTCAAAAATAGAAAATAATATTCACGGCTAGTACCATAATGATCGTTAATATATAATATTAAGGTAAAAATTTTGAAAATTTATTAAAGTGTTTTTTTAAATTAACAAAAATAAACTTTGTTGTTATACCTTTATTATTTTTAATTGTTCGCATTATCTTAATTATTATATTATTATATGTTTAATTTTTTCATCTTCCGACGTGTAAAGTTACATTCTTATTTTTATTTTTATGTCAAAATGACATCCTTGAGTACTATGTTATTTATTAAAGCACTGATACTATAACGAAAAAAAAAACTAGGTGTACCAGGCAAAAAAGAAAAAAATTTTTAATATTAACAAAATTAAACGATTAAAATTAAATACTACGTTATTGCAATTTGTAAAATGAATTTGATATAGTCCCATATTATGGATAGGTTCCATTATGCTAGTTGTTAATTATTAAAAATTTTCGGTTTCTTGTGCAGAAAAATTAATTACTTCTTCGCTATCGCCAGGGGTTTGGGAATTTTCGGGGAACATTGGTTTTGTACTAGCTATTACAATTCTAAAAACAGTTCCTTCATGTGTACATCTTCCATTCTTTTTTTTAGCTTCTCTCCATGGCATGTCCCAAATTTTACCTATTATCATTGACACTCTCAAAAGCAAAAATTTTTTTTTTCCGCTTTTGTAAAAAATTTTCAATATTTTCTTTACTCAAAATTCTGGACTTTTTTGGCTTCAAAAAAGGTGAGTAAACTTACTTCGTCAACATTTTTTTTTAAATGGCAACGGTTAGATATGGAGTAATAACTCCATAAAGTTGAAGGCTTTTTTATCACTATTTTTTTGGAAATAGGCTTAAAAACCTTTTCAGGCAAACTCATTTTTTTTTTGTTACAACAACTTTCATAACTGGCATATTTTTTGTATACGCTTTTAGACTTTTCAAGCATTAACCACTTCTGCACAATTAGCTTATTTTTAATTTTTAGGGGTAAATTATCCTTATACAGTGTTCCCAAATTGGTGGGGGAAAGTATGGGGGTCTTGGAAACCACGATAGATAGAAAATCGGTTAAATGGGGAATGTTTTGGACAATTATGTTAGTGTAATCCCGTGTACAACATGGTTTTATCTATTTAGGTTTTTGATAAATTT
>JAHBCN010005331.1:0-56391 GCA_019359885.1 Listronotus oregonensis
TGTTTGTGAATTTAATCCCCCTTTTTGATATATTTATATTAAATCACTTTTATCTCAGTCTTGTCGAGATTTCATAAACATCATACTAATTATTAGAAATTGGTTCCTTTTGGGGTTTCAAACCAATTTAAAACAATTATGTAACTATATATAGAAGAAACACCGTGGCGCCCAATTTACTTTCGTTATAAAAAGCAAATTCTTACCCATGGCATTCTGCTCTACACGGCGAACAGCTAAGCCGAAGGCATAAATAAGTACACCCTTTTTTTTACACCCTACACCCCTAAAAAAATACTTTTCGCTTAGAAAAGTTTTTTCCCGTTTTTGATGGTACATATAGGTTTTTTCGTTTACTGAATTCGAAAAGGATATTAAAAATAACATTTGAGGGCTAAGAAGAGCTAAATACACCCTTTTTTCACACCCCACACCACTAAAATAAAAAACATCGGTAAAAAAAAATCCCATTATTAATTTTAAGGTTTTTTGGGCCACTAAATTCAAATATTATAGCAGAAATTACATTTGAAGGCTAAGAAGGGTTAAATTCGCCCTTTTTTACACCCTTTACCCCTAAAACATATATTTCGTTAAAGAAGTTTTTCCCTCTTTTTAATGGTACATAGCTGTTTTTGGGCCACTGAAATCAAATCTTATACCAGGAATAATAATAAGAGGGGTTAGTTTTGGTTAGTTTACCCCTATTTTAACTTCTATTGCCCTATAGATATTATTTTTTCTAAAATTACTGTTTTTTTAACTTGAAGGGATTATGTAGGTTTATGGGGTCGTTGAATTTAAATCTCAAGTCAGAAACGATTATTAAGGGGGTTGGATTAAATTTTCCGTAAAATTCCGTAAAAAATTATTTTTTTAAGTACGAATTTCTTAAAAACGGTATCTTTTTTTGTCTTACAGGTCTTAAAACTCTTCTTTTTTTATGAACCCTAATGAGAATTTTAATTTTTTTGTGCTTTTGCGTTTTATTTTTTTTTGGGCCGCATTAATGCATATCAAAAAATAATGGCAGATTCAGATTTTACGAGAATTTTTTTGGGGTGTAGAAAAAGGGTAAATTTAACCCCTTTAAGCCTTCAAATGTCATTTTTAATATTCGAATTTAGTGACCCAAAAAACCAATATGAACCATTAAAAATGGATTATTTTTTTTGTGAAATGTATTTTTTAGGGGTGTAGGGTGTAAAAAAAGGTGAATTTAGCCCTTCTAAGCCCCCATGGCTCATTTTTAATAACATATTCGAATTAGGTGACCCAACAAAACCCTAAAGAACCATTAAAAATGGGAAATTCGTTTTTTAGCGAAATGTATTTTTTAGAGGTGTAGGGTAAAAAAAAGGTGTATTTAGCCCTTCTTAGCACTCAAATGTAATTTTTAATATTATATTTCAATTTAGTGACCTAAATAACCTATATGTACCATTAAAAACGGGGGAATTTTTTTTTAGCGAAATGTATTTTTTAGGGGTTTAAAAAAAGGGTGAATTTAGCCCTTTTTTTACACCCCCTTTTAGCTTTCAAATGTAATTTCTTATATAATATTTAAATTCAGTGGCTTAAAAAACCTATATGTACCATTAAAAATGGGACAAAACTTTTTTTTAGCGAAATATATTCTTTAGGGTGCAGGGTGTAAAAGGGGAGGGGTTAAAAACACCCCCTTTAATAGTATCCAATATCACTTTCCGACACTTTGTAGTTAATCTGTTTCTAAAGAGAATGCAATTCATGTACTTCCAAAATCATTTAAAGGTGAATTACAGATTTACCCGAACTAATATTTAAAAGCTCAATTATATAGTATTTAAGACAAAAAAACACTGTAACTAAACCCTTTCTTCCTGTATATCTGTTTTTGGCCCATTATACTTAATTTAATTTTTCCTTTGTAAGCAGGTAGATGATTTAAAATAAATTCAGTGCTGTTATCAAAACCGGCATCTCGCAGTAATTTCCGCAGCGGCTGGTGTTGGCATTCTAATCGCGATGTCTTCCTGCCACGGAATGGAATTTAGCTGGAATATGTCGCTAATAGAAGTCCTGGTTACATGCTCTATACAACCTGCTATTAGGAAAATAGGATTTTAAGATATTTCAAAGAAAAATTACGTCTTAATATGAAAATGTTTATAAGATAAAATAATTTAGTGCGCAGTAATGCTCACTTGTGACAGTGTGTTTTTAAATTTGAATTTATTAAGACTTGAATCCTTAGACTATATACTTTTTCTGTATGTAGAAGCGAAATAGATTTTTGTCGTTATAAGAACTGGTTATAATAAATTTTTTTAAGGAAAATAAAAGGTTTTTGCAGAGAGCAGTTTTTGCATTCTTAATATTTTACTAATGAAGAAGATAAAGAAGGTATAAATTTTGTGGTTTTAATATTGGGTTGGTAATAAATTCATAAAAATAGCTGTTTTTTATTTTTATACAAAAGCTAGGCGGAAAAAAACATTGTCTAATTTATCAAAACAAAAGCTCAAAATGAGGACAATTTGGTTCCGTAAGATAAGGCTCCTCACTGAATGGGGAAATACATAAACGTATAAATTTAGGCTATTAAATATGGAAAATATTTATTTTGTTAATAAAATCAGTTATGTCAATTTTTGTTTGAGTAATCACTTTTAATTCACCCAGAATGCATTTATATGTCTTAGTTGCAACACCAATAAAAAGTACAAAAAAAGTTTTTGATAGCTGCTTTTACTATATCTAAAAGTGTGTAGTCCATGACTCGGTTTAATAATAAAGCAAGATTAAATAATCTTTTTGTTCTGCGAAACTTAATGTCATATAAATATCAAATTTTAATATGGTAAATAACATTAAAATACAAGACACCTTTTAGTACGTAATACACATTTTAAAAAAAGTGAGTCCATATAGATGAAGGGTTTAACTAATAACTTTAGTAATGCTTTGATTTACCAAAGTTTGTTATACACTTGTTTATAATTCTAGGCATTTCTCTGATTAAATCATCGGTTTCTTTTTTAGCCAACGCAACTTCAGCTAACTGTAAGACAAATCGATGGTTTTCTAATACCCGTAAAGGGTGCAGTATATTATTCCTCTTTGCTTATTGTTGTTAATTTGGCATCATCATAAAACTCTAGTTTTACTTTTGCTTTATAGATTCAGGCGTATTCTTTCTATTGGACTGGATTTTAAAAAATTCTAGACAAATTATTAGGCATTACACTTTCATAGACGTAGCAACCAGCTGTTAAATTTAGTGCCAAAAATAGGAAGTGACCTACTACTACCTAACGTAATAGATCCCCAAACCATCACTTCAACAACTTAATGCACATACGGAAGGTATGTGCGTCAAGTTTTTATCAAATAAAACTAAGATTTGTCGCTAAATACTAGCATTTTTTATTCCTGGTTAGTTTGCCAAACTGTTAATTTTTTTAAAAAGAAATTTTATTGAAAAATAATTGTGCTAAAATTATTAAACTAATTAGAACAAAACATGGCATGATGATTCACTAAAGTATATTGTTCTTTCTGATCAAATATGGAGGTACTTAGAGAAATCTAAAAGGTCCAATAATTTGATGCAAGAAAATAAAAGTTTTTTTTTATATTTTTTTAATTTTTAATTATTTAATAAATATTTTTGTTACATACATCATGTTCAAGTGTTTTTAGCAAAATATGCCCCATACAACCGAGAAAGCATATAGAACTGTTTTCATAGGGAAAAGTGACAAAGGTGCGCTTGCCGAAGCGGTAAATCCGTTTCGAAAGGTGCCTCTAAAGTCACAAGAAAGCAAAGGTGTGCTAACCGAGGCGGGTAAATCAAGGAAGTTTAAAGGTGTATGAAAGCCCAATGCTATGGCCCATTCGATCAAAAAATGTCCAGGCCAGTATGAAAATAACTGTCAGAGTTGGCCCCGCCGATTCTGCGCAATAACAAAATTCCACGAAATAATTTAATGTGTTGCCTACTTACACACTGATAAATCAGTGTGTAGTTAGGCAACACATTATACTTTTATGAGAGCCGGAGTACCGTTTTTGGTGCAACAGCGCGCGCGGCGCGTATGAAACTATATCAGCGCTGTACCATCAACCGACGTCGTCTCATCATTCGTCATTTTCGTTGTGATTTGTGCCCTTAGCGCCGTATTAGTTTCGATTGTTTTCCTTTGTGTGATTATATTTTGTGGTTGCAGAAATTGTTTAGATTGATAAAAACCTTCCTATTTTAGTGATTAGTGTTTATTAAATTGTGACTATAATTTTGTGTTTATTGTTTGTTATTTATAATATCGTAACAAAATGACTAGAGGTTGTATGGTTTTGTCTTGCAAATCCAAGGGTAACATACCCGGCATTTTTTACTTTACGTAAAAGTATTTCTTATATTTAAATTAGGTGCTTCTTATGAGACGTAAAGTTAGGTAACCGAATAAATAATAATATATCAATTATAAATAATAGAAAATGAAAATTTCATAGGAAATAGCAGTTAGAAAAGTAAGGCAATCTTAACTATCTTTTAGATGATTTTCACAATGTTTGTGTATTTCTGTGGATAATTAAAAAGAAATAAGGTTTACATTAAGGTACTTTTATTTCATTTAATAATTTAGTACATTTTTTTAAAGGATCAAAATTAATAATTACTGGGCAGACCGGGCAAATTTTAATATATACAGGTCCCTCTTATTGAATGAAAGAAAGTACAATTTTATGTTAAAGTTCCTTTTTGCTTTTTCTGTATTTGTTTAAAAAGACATTAGACTTTTGGTTTCTTAATCTTACATTATCAACTTTTAAGCTCGACATATTGTAGACACATAATATTTAATGGATACTGTTACAATGGATACGTAGGTACCAAAGGTTACTAAACATTTTTAACCGCTGTTATTCTGTCTCATAAATGTTTGTTATTAGTGAAAAGTATATGCCTAAAAGCAGTTATAAAAATTTTCATTTTTGAACTGACTTTGCCGATACTCGGTGGAATTCCATTATAATTTTAACGGAAAATGAAAATACACTTTGTATATATTTGAAACTTATGAGAAAATATTTATTTCTTATACGACTAGTTTCGCTAACACGGTAGCTTTTTCAAGACTAACTAAAATTTCAAAATTTCTTCAAAGACATATATGGTTTATCAGTTCTTGGTAAATATAATAACATTTTTATATGGGGTATGGTCTAATTATAGGTAATAAAGATTTTACAGTTATTAAAATTAAATAATTGAAGTGTTATAATACATTTAAATTTAACAATGGGGAATTATTTAGGTCTAATTGACACATAGGCGTTTTTCATGATTTTTTTTATTAGCTTATTGCAAAGCCACATGAAAATAAAGGCCAAAAATATTTTTTCCCGATTTTTTTGGCCTCCGGAAACGCCTTAAAATCAATTTTAAGTTTGAATTTTGTAGGCCCATGACGTCACGGCCCTAAATTTTCTATTGGTGGAATTTCTGCTTTGTTGTCAGCTTTTTGTTATTCGATACGCCTGTCATCAAATATCGATATGCTCAACATCTACAAAGTTGGCGTTTCCTCTCAATTGTCATATTGTCAATGTCAACCTGTATAACCTGTAACCTCTAATATTTATTAATAATTTCTAATTTGTAAATAGTGTGTGTTCTTTCCAAATATTCCAATTTATTACTATAGTTATTATTATCGCCAAACTGTCCTTGATCCTTTTTACGAGTAAATTTCCATTATTTTATTCAAAATGAAAAAAAGTGTATTGTTATTATTTGCGAAACCAGAAGCCGGCCGAGTTTAGGATCTTCAAAAATATTCTTTTCTCTTCAAAAACAAGACGATAGGAGAAAAGCCTGGTGTGCTGCTGTAGGTATTGAGAAAATGCCCAAAGGACATGCCTATTATTGTTGTAAAAACCATTTTGATGTAAGTTTTTATGTTTTATTCCAATTGAAACTGTTTAGGTAGTCTGGCTGTGTTTTAGTGTAAAGTCTAAAAAGCATTTCGCATTTTAGCATTTCGTTAAAATCGATACGATTGTCGATATCGATAGTTCCTAAACAGACTTGGCATCCATGTTGAATTTGATTGGTTAGGGGAGTGGCGGGCTATTTAAATTACAATGATAATTAAACCTTAAATAGAAAAGTAAGGGGTTTGTATTTTTCCGTGTTATTTAGCAGGTTTTGCTTAATTGTGTTTCTACTTTTAATTTTTACACACAACATTATCAATATCAATTAAGTGAAAATACCCTATTTAATAGAGTATCGGTATTTTCATTTTTTAATGTACAACCAAAATCTTAGGATTAGATTAAACTCATTTACATTATCTTGCCCTTCTTTTATCACAAAATAGGTGATAAGTACATGAAACTATCATACAATGTTTAAAATTTATTTTAAAAAATCGTGTTTTTATTTATTAACAAAGATTTTTGGTAAAAATACAAAACTCCCAAAATATTGACCATTTAAATAGAAGGCTGTAAAGTGGCGCCATCTATTCTTTTCATATTATATCAGATGATATTAAATTAAATATTACACAATAATTGTAAATATTCTATAGTAGTATCGTTTAATAACCAGCAATTTTGTGTAAAAAATAAAAAGAAACAGTGAATGTTTGAATTTGACATTTGATGATGTCAACTTTATAGATAGTAACAAAAAATTATGGAAGTCCGGCCCTGACCTACTATTCATTGCGCAAACTCCGCGGGGCCAATCCCCCTATTCCCGCTGCCCTACACGCCTGGACAATTTTGTTCTACAGTATTGGGCTTCCATACACCTTTAAACTTCCTTGGGGTAAATTCGTTTCGAAAGGTGCTCCTAAAGTCATAAGCACCGGTTTCACGGGGAGGGGTAAATCCATCCCCAACAAACAGGTACTTGGGAAGGGCACTCATCCAGGAGCCCTGGACGTCCACCACAGGCCGGATATACAGCCTCAGTGGAACATCTGGTTCCTGTAAAAAGGACCTGGTAGCTACCCACGTCACTACACCGGGAGAAGAGGGCATGACGGGTTTAGCGTCTGCTCTTTAAACTTTCCAGGAGACAGGGACACAAGAGCACATATTAGGCTGAAATATAAAAAGGTGTGAGCCACAATAACCAAGCGGTCGCGGTGGAGAGTGTAAAGCCCACTCACTTTTAAACCTACAGCTAAACCTAAACCTAACCTCATACAACCAACAACTCTTGTATTCTGGCATATACAACTTAATCTAATAATGATTTGTTGCAGTATTTTATACAAGCAAATAGATTAAAACAACTATTAAAATAAAATTACTGCTAAGTAACATTCACATTTTTATGTTACTTATAATATGTTGTTGAAATAATAAGAAAAAAAAGCATTAAAATAAGCACAATGAGTATGTAAGTTATATTTAAAGGTTTTTGAAGCTCTACAAGTAAGCGTATTAGGTACTTTAAAAATATAAAAAAACACATTGTTTTTGAGTTGAGACCATATAATTTTTTTTGCTTATTTAACAAATATTTCGGGCCTTTCTAAAACGAAGATTTTTGTTACATACATTTTTTTTGAAATGTTTTCAGTTAAACATGCATGCCACCTCGTAAAACCCACAACCCTTGTTTTCTCGTAGATAAGGCTTGACTTAATAATTATTGATGACAGTATCTTAGACAAGCAAATGAAAAAAAATATTCAAATAATGTTCATATTTCTATTACACTTAGTATATGATGTTGGATTTATAAGAAAAAAATCTATTTTATGTTAAAAGGATTTCCCACTTTGACTTGACCTATTACCAATTTATTAGCTACGTTTACTGACTCAGAATTTTACCGGAAAACTTTGAAATAAAATTCGCTCTCATACGGCAAAGTAATAAGGATGCTGCGAATGCAGTCGGCCATCTAAAAATTAGACTGAGTTATGGCCTTACCTTTAAAATCCCATCTACGAGGCATCCGAATCACTTCGCGCTGGAACTTTTAATAAGCTGGGGCCCCCAAAATGATTTGTGAGAAAGCATTAATGGAAAAAGCAGCTTTAAAGCGGGTTTTTCGCATTTTACATTGTCCTATCTTTTCAGGTATTATTTGTTTTTTGTAGGAATTTAAATTTGTCTTTATTACTACGAAATATGTTTTTTGATGCCAGTCTTTATATCTTAAATACCTTTTGTTGATTTTGTTTTGCCTTCTTTTCTTGAAGTTATTTAAGGTATAACCGTATAACAATGTTTAGAGATCAAATTATTTTTTCTTGGTGTAAATTGCATGATCTTTTTTAGCATGTTAATTAAACAGATATTTATTCTAATTAAAATATTTGGTAATAAAAAAATGGCTACTTGGTTAGCAGTGGCATATCCTTGAGGAGACCAGGGAGCAAGCCAAGCCCCCTTAATTTGCAAAAGAAATTAAATAATTTTGAAAAAATATATATTTTTTCCGTTTTTCAACATATATCTGAACCCCACATACTTTCTTTAACCGAAACTCAAATCAGCTCCAAAACTTTAATTAACCACCTCTTATTTTCAGGTTACAAACTTATTTCATTTTTTAATCCCCATGGTGATGTATGTGCTTACATTTGCAACGATCTGGCTTGTGCTAAAGTTTCTTAACATTAAATCGGTAGACCAAATATTCTAAAGCCCAAATCTACCTGTGGGTTGTCTACCAAATAAATCTGCTGTTTATACCGGATCCCATCTGACAATTTCCATATTGAGTTCCTTTCTCAGTTTTCATTGACCAAAGTAATTATTTTTGGTAATATTGTTTATGATAATGATTAACTAGGTTCTGCTACGCTGATCCTTGAAGATAAACAGCCGAATCCTTCGCAATCAGTTTTTCGCTCAACAATCTTATTATAGAACCCATCTACTTTCCTAGGGGTCGCATAAAAATTACATTTTTTTTGCTCAAATAGTATTAATTTCTTCTGGGCATTTGCCAAACATATTTGTCAAACCTTTTATACTAGGTTTTTATTTACCAACACCTTTTAAATTAAAATTATTTTAACCACTAAAGAAAATGCCGAACTATAACTATATGCTAAACAATTTGCTGCAACAGTTGTCCTGAAGAGCATACCAACACTCGTTTTAAAAAATGTGCTTTGAGCTTGCACCAATCTTAACTCGTCTCTTTTGAATTTCTTATGAAAATAATTTTAAACTCTTTCTTCTAACTTCATACCTATATCTCCTCTCTTAGTTGTTTTAAAGGTAATGAAAGCATTCATTAATTTCCAAATAGAAAAAAACACAAAGTTTTATATGGCAAACATTACGGATTTCTTCTCAAAATCTACAGCAGTTCTTTTTTCCTTTGTTTTACACAACTCGAACAAGTCCCTTAAGTTTTTAAATAAATGCCAAATCATCGCTTTTGACATCCAAAGATTTTGCCAGGTGGCGTGATGCACTCCTTAACAGACTTTGTCCTTGGCTGGCTAGTTTCCTTTTGAGTTAACATATATCAGTTATTAAATTAAAATTTTAGAAATAAGCAGTTACCCCCCACTTTTTTTGTCAAAATACGCCATATTTTGTAACAGCTGTCATTATTTTCTTGCTTATATTTACTTTCCTTGTTATTAGGAAGAGGCAGTGCGATTTATCCGTGACCCTATTTTAAAAAAAGATATTTGTACTCTTGCTCATCAACGAGTTGTGGGAAAAATTTTAATGCTAATTAAATACCTTTAAAATAACACCAAAAAAATTTCGTTTCAAAACTTATGTTTCTTCTCGCTGCTTACGGGCTAGCTGCTCAAAAAATAAACTCACATTCACAGCCTTAGCAGATTCGAAAAAGCTCGGATCCCTTTTTCTAATCTGTATACTCTGTAAGTAATCTATATGTCGCTAGCTAGCGAGACAGGGATCATCCACATCATACTTTGGACCAGAACCTGCTCTTAAAGTGACCAAAACCACAGCACAAGGGCAAACTAGGCAATTATTTCGAAACAAGAAAGTATCAATAGAATAAGGCATGGAAAAGGCTTTATAAAGAGCCTATCCAAAAGAACGAAAGAAGAACTACTCAGACAAAGTAGGAAAAGACTTAGCATTAAAGTTGGTCTGCTAACAGGGCACGATTACCTAAGAGGGCAGCTACACAAGATAGGCTTAAACAATGGGGACCCAAGTTGCTAAAAGTGCGATGAGAGTAAAGAAACCTTTTTTTTAGATAAGGATTAGGAATGCTTATCTATGCAGACCCGGAGCATTGGTGTTCTATCTCCCCGGGTAGTGTGGGACTCCGGTCACAGCCGACCCACTAAACCCTTCTCCTATCATTCCTAAAACATATCATGCTGAAAACTGCTTTCGCATTACTTCAGCATAATATGCTGTCTGTATTCTTTAAAAATAATTTAATTTTGAAGTTTATTTGTCTCTTTTTTTATTTCTGCTTTTATTTTTTTTGTTTCGATAATAAAGCGTATCACGTTATATGCCTGTTTCCAAGCACTTTTTGATGTCACTAGGCCAGTCATCATATTCTCCTCATTAAATTCCATACCAGTTTCGGTAATATAGTTTGTTCTGGCGTCAGTCCATCTGGAGCACGTAAAGAGCGTATGTTCTGCATCATCAGTCTCGCCGCAGTAGGAACATTTATCAGAGTCCGTCCTCCTACGCTGAAATAGATATTTTCGGAAACATCCATGTCCTAAAAGAGCTTGGGTTAATTAGTAATCAACTTCTCCGTACGGCCGTTCTATACCGGGTCTAATGTTTGGTATAAGTCCGTGTGTCCATCTTCCTTTGGTGCTCGTTTCCCAGCTTACTTGCCAGAGGGCTTCAATGTTTGTTTTCACTTCTTTCTTAAGTCCTCCATTGTAATTGTCCGTTCTTTTTTTAATCCTTAATTCTACAGGTAGTATTCCTGCTATAACTCCTCCTCCTCAGCTGATATGGTGCGGTATCCACTGCACACTCTAATGCATATTAGTCTCTGGAGCCTGATTATCTTGTTCAGGAGTTTTTTGTTCTTTGTGACGCTGTTCCATATAGGAGCCGCGTAGAGCATCTGGGAGTGGACAACACTTTCCATAATTCTTCTTTTGGATGCTCTGGGACCACCAATGTTCGGCATTAGGTTTGTCAGAGCAGTTAATGTTTTTTCCGCTTTCTAAATGGTTCTTTTAACGTGCTCTGAAAAAGCAAGTTTAGTATCCAACCAGACACCAAGGTATTTTATCGTATTGCTGATAGTAATTTTAGTTCCGAGCACATTAAAGTGTATTGGTTTAATTTTCCTCTTTGTGGTTAGTTGTGGTTAGAAGAACTCCTTCGGTTTTTTCAGGTGCCAACCGAAGCTTTTTTCTTTCCAGCCAGTTTGCCACTCTCTGTAAGGCCGTGTCTGCCATATTCATGAGAATTTCTTCGTTTTGTCCAATTACTACCATGACAACATCGTCTGCGAACCCTAAGAGCTCGCCGCCTTCGGATTGTTGTATTTCTAGCAGTTCGTTGTACAGCACATTCCACAGAGTTGGACCCAGCACTGATCCTTGTGGGACACCACTGTTGATGTGCCTGACTTTTGTTGTATCTTCCGCCTCTAGGATTATCTCCCTTTCCGAGAGATATGCCGCTATAAGGTTGGTAATGCCTTCTTCTATTTCTCTTTTCTTAGTTCGTCAAGGAAAATTTGCCAAGATGCGCTATTAAATGCGTTTTTAACGTCAAGTGTTATTACTGCACAAAGTCGTCTATGGGGAAGAAACAGCCTAAAACATCCAGTGCGAATGTGAAGCTTTGAATCACACAAGACAGGCAATATTTGGGTATCCAAAAATAAGTCCACAGGAAGATATCAACCAACCAATAAAACAATGTTTAAAACAAAATAATAATTATTCAACAATATAAAATACAAAAGAGGTAACAATAGATGACACGATTGATAGAACTGTAAACTTACAAATTTTTTTAATCAGTAACTTTTTGCCTTCTATCCGATAGCAAATTTTGATTTTGGACATTTCAAATGGGGTTATTTATACATGACTGAAATTGTCATCTAAAAGTTAAAACGCAAAATACACTAATATAAATAAAAATTTAAGTATTAAATATACAAAGAAAACAGTTAAGTTTTTAAAAAGGTAATTACACAAGACCACGGGACATAAGTTTTGCAACTTGATCAAAAGGCATATCTTCATCGATATCATCTATACCTTAAATATCGTATTCAGCATCAATGCAGTCTTCATAGAAGTGCAATTAAACTTTTTCTAAGGCAAGCAATAGCCAACAAACAATAATCGGTAAATCTCCGAGATCAAAATTTTACTATTCTTTTTTTTTTCGGAAATTTTACCAGTTTGAAATAGATACTGCACAAAAAAAAGTATAAGAAATATATAGAAACATTTATTATTTTTTCTGATATTTCCAAAATTTCAAATTTTCCGTGACGCTTTCGGAAATTTCCAATATTTCCATATTTATTTAGAACATAAGTTTTAGGGTATATTGTTTACATGTAATTTTAAAAATAAAACAATAATGTTTACCTAAAATTTACATTTAGTCTTACAAATTAAATAGAAGGCAGATAATATTAGATAAAAAATTTTATTGTTCCTGCGAAGTATGTAAATTTAATTTAAAAAATACTGGAAATCTACGCTCCTGAGTCTACTTCCGAACAACACGTGTCCTTGACGTGTGTATTAGGCGACCATGTTTAGCAGCATGTCTTCAAAAGATTAGAAAATTACGTTGATAATATGCATGCCGTGTTTGCTGTCAGAAAGAAAATAAAGAGTAACAGAAACTATTATGGTTTTACGGGGTGCTATTGATTTTTTTAATTATTTTTCTTTTTAATTTGGGTTAGTTTATTTTACTACAACTATTTTTTTTATTTATTGTAAGCATAAAGACATAATATTTTTGTTAGAGTAGAAACAAATGTGCGTCTCAAAACGCAATAGTTAAATTAATTTTGACATTAAACAAATGGGCAATTTGCACAAAATACCTTATATATGTTTTATTAAACACTAATTATAAAGGAATTGTTTTTGTTTACACATGATGAAAACTCGACATATTGCTAATTTAAAAAAAAAATCAGGAATAATTATCCCAATAGGATCAGACTTATAATGAATCCGATACCAGATTGGGAGAGAGTTCTTAGATCTCATCTTACTCGTGTCGCTACCGGACACGAGCACATTATGTGTTTTGGTGTCCCTGTCTCCTGGAGAGTATGACGAGCAGACGATTAGATCCGTCATGCCCTCCTCTCCCGGTCTAGTGACTTGGGTAGCTACCAGGTCGTTGTTACAGGAGCCAGATGTTCCTTCTGAGGCCGCATCTTCGGCCTTACCCTATGAAAAACGGTCCTATCTGCTTTCTGTTTAAAGCCAGGGAAACCTTTTCCCTATAAAGGCGGTTTTGTCCGCCTTCTGTTTGGATTCAGGGATCCCTTCCTAAGCACCTGCTTGTTCGGGATGGATTAGCCCTTCCCCGTGAGGCGCCGGTGACTTCAGGGGCACCTTTCGAAACGGATTCACCCGTTTCGGTCGGCGCAAGTTTGTCTGCTTGTGACCTTGGGTGGCACCTCTCGAAACGGATTTATCCGTTTCGGTCAGCGCACCTTTGTCACTTTTTTCCTGTGAAAGCGGTTCTGTCCGCTTTCTGTTTGGAACTAGAAAAGTAATAGTCCACCACGGCAGAGCCCCGCATTACCGCCGTAAGGCTAGATACTCTGAGAGGTCGCCCTGTATCTTAGAGGCACCGTTGGAGACACATGTTTAAGGCACAGAATGTCATCACACTTTGAGTTAAGCCTTGTATTCATCTTAGCTTCGAAACCCGTTCCATACGCTAGCCAAAAAGAGTTGCCGATAACCAGCAACTTTAGCGCATGTTCCAAAAGATCCTACTAGGCCCAACCACGACAACGACGTGTGAACACAGCGGTTGTGTAAAGACTAAAGACTCTAAGCTGAATGGGTTTTGTAAAGAAAACTCCAGTGAACGGTTTTGCTTTTTTTGACAAAAACCCAGAGGAACAGTCACTGTTTATTGGCATATTTAAATAAAAGGGGCGATAAAAAGCATATTCGTAAGAGAAATGCTATGACTGATTTTAATTTTTAGGTGCCCTATTATGAAAAAACTATAAAATGCTATGAAATTTCGGCTGGCGGTTTTGAGAACGGTGTAAAATTGTTGTTTTAAATATTTCAAATTATCTTAAAATCTATGCATTTTTAGCTAAAATAGGCAAACATTTTCTTTTTCTTGAAGAGAATAATATTTTTTTATCGAAATAACACATTTAAAAGTAAAAAAAGAAACGCAAAACAAGCGCAAAGCACCAATTAAAATAAAAACGCGTTTTTTGGATTGTTGTAATTTTTTGATGCTTCCGTGACATTAGAGTTTGTACTTGTGGCTACAGCAACAAGAAAAATTCTTTGATTTTTTATTGTTTAGCATGGTGTCTATGAAATACATGGTGCAAGGAAAAATATTAAAATGATAATAAAGAAAATTGATATGGGATATTTACTAAGCGCCAAATGTATCTAAAATTCAATAAAGCACAATAAAAGAATATGTAGGCCCCTTTTTTTAATATTATTTCATCCAGAAGTTATTAATACATTAAAAAAACGACCATGAATACGGCAAATTTGCAAAACGAAAATGCGTGCGCAAAGAGTTTCCGTGCGCAAATTTAAACTTTGCCCACTCATTGCGTGCGCAAAGTAAGTACTTTGCGCACGCAATTATAAAAGTACTTTTCTTATTGGTGCGATTTTAAAAGCGTTTTATTTATTTTTTTTTATATGTTTTAATTCAAATTAGTCCGTATTTATTTTCGATACCAGCAGCATTAAATAAATTATATACTTATCTTACTTTTGCCAATATACATTAAAAGTCGTAATAAAGTCTAGGTTTTCACAGAGTGACTTTTTATGTTTTGGAATTTCAGGTATTTATTGTTATCTTTTATACTTCTTATTTCACATTGTAATTTTTTACTAAAATTAACTTTATGCAGTTAATACTAAAAATAAATGTAAAATCCGTTTATTGAAATATATCGAAAAAAATGAGACCCTATTGAAAACAAACTAATAAGGTTTCCCAGTTCGAATATGTTTATTTTGTGTCGTATCTTTTTTATATTAATTCGAAAAACTTTCTTAAGTATTTTGTAAAATTCTGCGTAAAGAAATATACAAGCGGCCCATTTCACATTTTTTATATATGAGAAAAGCAATACGAATACGATTTCTACATCTAACTCCAACGAAGATTTTTTTAAATAAAACCTAAAAGAAGTTCTGTATAACAAAATGATTAAAAATTAGGCTGACCTTTCAATAATTATTTGTTTAACCAGTTGGAAAAAGTACTATTTTCGTAACAAGCATATTTCTGCAGAACTAGTGAAGCGAATTCTGCAAAAGAATGTGAGTTATGAAAAATAGTGTTTACCGCTATCTTTATGGATTCCCTTATAAGTGGGCGGACAAATTGTTCCATTACTTGGGCAATCATGTACATTTTCCAATCATTTAAAGTTCATCAAAATGAGAAAATCCTTACCTATCATTGCATATAAGTTTGAGTCCATTCGGATTTTTCTAGAATATTAAAAAAAGCGGTCAAAGTTTTTTTTATATTTTAAGAGTTTCTCATTAATTTATTTATATTTAAAAAAAAATGGTTTATTATTACCATTTATTTTTTATAACGAGACTTTAGCAAGTGTTCAATGATCCCAGAAAATTTCCTTTACCGCCTTTTTTGCGTTTTGATAAAAAATTGTTTTGCACATCTGCATTTTTTAGCGGTTGCGGGAGTTCTAGAAAATCTGTATGTTATGGATTTTTTAACGACCGTTTTTGCGAAAAATATGGTGTTGCGAAAAAAATGTTAACGACCATTTTTGTATATTTTGAAGTGATCTTTATTTTTTGTCCAAACAAAAATTTTCTAATTCGCATATTTTGGCAGATATTCGCGTGAAACTCATTTTTGATACTTTGGGGGTCCATTTTCAGCGGGTTTTCACGTCGACATCGTGATAAACTTTTTCTCGCTCGAAATCATCCGCAAACACCTAAGAATTACGCCACAAATAAAAACTGTACAGATTTATTTACAGCTATTTTTTACAGTATTATTTACTGGACTATTTTCCAACGCGCAAAATTTTGAATATGATATGATTCTTTTTTATTATTTTTTTAATTTTAACATTTAAAGTGACACTTTTCAAAACTCATTGACGTTGTCAAATATTTTAGTTTTTATCGCCAGTTGCGAAAAATTTTACTTTTCGTAACTAGTTATGAAAATTGTTTGACAACGTCAATAAGTTTTATAAAGTGTCACTTTAAATGCCAAAATTAAAAAAACAATATAATACCATCCGTCTTAAAAAGAAACAGTCTTTAAAACCAACACTTTTTCTCATGTATTTCTCATGTAGAAAGCTAAAAAACAGTAATTTTTAACGTCAAATCAAATAAGCTTTGTCATATAAAATGTATTGCTTTTGGAGTTTAACAGGCACACATGATAAATCTGGTACGCGCTTGAACTAAAATTTTTCACGACATGTTTAATTTAACAAAAACGCCTTTTTGAAATTCCCAGAATGATTGTCGCTGTTATAAATCAGATTTACATTTGAATGTTTTATTGCACAACGCAGGAATTTGGGTTACGGTGACGAATATCAAGCAACACAAGTAAAAATAAGTGCATAGCTAATGCATTGCTGCTTTATCAATTCATCTAAGTAAGCCTTAGGTAAGCGATGTTGTCAGATCTATAAAATTTGTTTTATAATGGCCCTATGTACTTTCTACCTACCTTTCTGTATATGTTTTTTTATAGCTAAATTAAAAAGGGCAAGTATTTTTAGAGGTAATACTACAACAATATTAATAGCAACAAGCGTTATTATACTACAAGCCAACGCATATCACTTGGCCCTTAAAATTTAGTTGAGTCGTGGCATAGCCTCCTTCTAATAGCAGGAGCTTATTTTCTACACTTTTGTCGCGCGCTTTACTTTTTTAGAACAGTCTCAGATAGTGGATTTTTATATACTTATTTACGTATATACCTATTAAAGTATGATACCCATTTGGTTAAAATTTAAGACTATAGGAATGGAGGGTTAAGCAAAAATAGCTTTAATAATGTGTTGATTTACTATGATCTATTATACACTTGCTGATGCGTGTAGGCATCAATCTTAATGAATAATTGATTTTCTATGGAGGTATCTCACGAGGAATACTGGGGAAACCTCAGTAGAATAAGACATAGAAAAAGCTTCATAAGGGGTCCATTCAAAAGAACGATAGAAGAACTACTCAGACAAAGTAGGAAAATACTTTGCATAACAGTAGGGTTGCTAACAGCGCCCGATAACCTAAGAGGACACCTACACAAGATAGGCTCATACAACGGGGACCTAAGTTGCAGAATGTGCGACGAATGTGAAGGGTTGAATCACAAAAGACAGGCATTATTTAGGCAACCGAAAAAGAGCCCACACGAATATGTCAATAAACCAGTCTTGAGGTTATACAGATATCTAGAGGGACTAATGAGAGGATTGGTATAAAAGATAATGGAAGATTAGGCACAAATAACCCAAAAGGCTAGAAGGGTAGAAGACGAAGAAACGAATGAAGGCATCTCCTCCCTAGCTAACTGTGATACCAAAGGCCTTGAATGACCTTGAGGGATAGAGTAGATTAGTGTTTTTATATTCATCATGTTCCACACATGTTCTATGGGGTTATGTTCGGGAGATCTTGGTGGTTATGGTAATAGATTAATTTAAGCATGTTCAAAAAGATTGTAATGTTAATTTTGCTACATAGGGCCGCGTGGTACCTTAAAGCGTCCTAAGATAAAGCAAAATTTCACACTACCCAGCACTAACTACCACAGATATGTCTCAAGAGCACCGGAGGGTAACGTTTAATTAACTGGTTAGAAGAAGACAAGTATTTTGGCGTAAAGTGTATCTACTCAGGGAACGCATGTTAAACTGCGTTTATTAAAAAGCAAAATCCCCTTTTTCTCATATTAACGCTTAAGACACTCCTCTTTTTAGTTTCGGTTCGTCCTTGTATAGTGTGACTGCAAGTAATATGTTTTTATTCTGTAAACTAAAAAATGATGCCTGAAAGATTTTACCTTTCGGAAAGTAGGAGCGCGATCTGTAAGCGCCATGGTCATACATATGGTTGACGAAGATAACGTATACCAGAAAAGTTGTTGTCTTTATTACTTGGCGCAAGAAACCACTGAGATATCTTAAAAACATGTTATTTGAATCATGATAAATTGATACTTTATTTATTTAAACTAATTGAAGGCTTCAATATGGTCTAGAGCTAGGCAAGGTCCGAATCTCTATCAAATATGGAAAGCTTGAGCTTAAGTAGTTAACCAAAGCTAAAGGGTTGCTTAGCCTCTTGTTACGCCTGATACGGTGCCGGTGTACCGATCTGATATATTGCCACATAGCAGTACCAACAAAGGTGAATAAAGTAGCTTTCACCTGACAAAGATAAAGATACTTTTCTATTTTCAAGCAAGTAACTACAAAAATAAATGTCGCTTTGTTTAGACCTATTTTACCAGTTATATCATTGTGCCCTTGTAAAAGGACAATTGTACAGGGTTATCCAACGATGACTAAGTAGGCAGTTTTTTGACTACCTCCACCTTTCTTAAATAAAATGATATTAATTAAATAAAAACAATTCCGCCGATTCTAAAAATGATCATTGAAATACAAATGAACATGAAATGAAACTGCTAGATCTTATTTTGATTTTTTTTTTCAAATTAAATGTCTTTTTTATGTAATTATTCGATTTCTTGTATATCTTTTGATCTAAAATAATATATTTTTAATTTAATAACGTCTATTTTTTATACATTCAATTTAAGAAACGTTCATCTATCGTATCATTAACACCTGAAGGTATAATACGGATACCTGTTTACCCTTTGGCGGTTGTGACATTTAGATAATTAAAAAATTACGTTTTAAAATTGTTTTTTATATTTTACGAATTAGTTACAAATGAAATTTTCATTAGAAGACCGAGCTACGCATTCTAAAATGATATTACAAAAGTGAAGAGAATGCTAATGAAACACCAAGAAGATTGATGAATGAAACAAGGTAAATTTTACAATCAATCTATAATGTTAATGGTAGGGTAGACCCTACCTATATTAATTATATATATATATATATATATATATATATATATATATATATATATATATATATATATATATATATATATATATATATATATATATATATATATATATATATATATATATATATATATATATATTAATATTAATAATTTTATATATCTAAATTTTTCCAATACAAGAAGAGGGGTCGTTTTTGGAAGTTTAGCCCCGTGCAGTTTTATTTGATGTTTAATTATTTTTCAATCATCATTTTTGTATTCAACGGGAAAATTATATAAGGTGGCTAATTAAATATTTTTTTTAAAGTAGAGTCAAATAGACGGCCTGTCTAGTCCACGTTGGAAAACTCTAAACAGACTGATTTATTTTATTGTTGGGAAGTTTTATGTAAACATTAGTAAGTGTTTATTTGTGCGTAATCTAATAGTGCTAGGTACGTAGGTAGGTTTAAAGTGAGTGGGTATAACACCCTTCCACCGCGACCGATCGGTCTATTGTGGCTCACACCTTTTATATTTCTCCCACCAGGTCCAGACTCCTAATAAATCTGATGATCCTGTTGGGAGAGAGATCTTTCACCTCCCCCGGCAACAAGGTGTCATTGCCGAGGATTGCGAATCTTAGTCGTGCCATTGCTGGACACGAGCACAGTATGTGTTCTGCCGATTCATCCCCCTCCATGCACATGCGGCATTCGGCGTCTTCCGCTAGGCCGATCTTGTGCATGTGGTATTTTGATCTGCAGTGTCCCGTGTACAGTCCCACTAGAGTTTTAAGGTATACCCTTGATTGCTCCAGTAGTTTGACAGTACATTGTTGGTTCGGTGGGCTTATGAAGGCCTTCGAGTGTCTGAGACCAGGAAGTCCATGCCAGTACCGAAGATTTTCTCTTTGTCCAAGCTGATATGAACTGCTTGGCCGTTCCATAAGATATACCGATGACCGGTTCCGGCCCTGTGAATTTTGTCTCCGCCCCCTTTTTGGCAAGGAGGTCTGCGGATTCATTACCCTCTAGGCCGGTGTGTCCAGGTATCCACAGTAGTGTAACCTTATTGTTTTAACCCAGATTGGTCAGCGCATCCTTGCAATTCCAGACGGTTTTCGAATTGCACCGGCTGGATTCAAGAGCCTTAAGAGCTCCTGACTATCGGAGAATATTTTAATTGTCTTACGTGTGCAGTGCCGATCAACCAGCGATCTAGCACACATCTCAATAGCAAATACCTCCGCTTAAAATATGGTTGCGAGAGTGCCCAGGCTAAAGGAAAACTCTGCCCTCGGCCTCTGTCCATATATTCCAGCTCCAACACCGTCCTTGGTTTTGGAGCCATCTGTGTACCAACAGATGTCAGCCCGGAGCAGGTCGGTAGTTTTTCGACTCCAGTCCTCCCTTTGTGGGTATACTACACTGTAGGGCCGGTTGTAGTTGATTGCTGTAGGCATTATGTCTAAGGACAGAGTTGGTGGTCTCAAGTTAAACAGGTTTCTCTTTCGGGTGAAGGGGACAATAACCATTTTTTGAGGGTTTATTATCATTTTTTGCCTTTGACACCATAATAACAATAGTGCTGTTATCAGATGGACCTTAACAATTTTGCCATCTATTCTGTCATCAGTGCGCTATTGCCTAGTACCCGTGCAAAAAATTGGTGATTTTTAATGTTTTCGCCTGCCTTTAACTTTACCTTATTTTTAAGTTTTTAAGTCCTGATGGGCACTACTTAAAAAAAAGGCTACCTTAAACTTAACACCTTCTGCTAATTACTCTTCAACCTGGCAACAATGTATTATTACAACTGTCAGCACCCATTCTGTAGCTTTAGATTAAATGGCACGTTTTCAGCAACTTAGGAACCGATTTCGCGTAACATACGTTTGCGTGGTACGGGGAGACACTGCAGCGCCCACCCGAGGTGTCCAACAAATTACTCAAGTTTGTTAATGTACGTTGACAGTTGTTGGCTTGCAATCAGTTAATATAATACTGCATCGAATACTTAATGGCCTAAAGGCGCTCGGTACATAATGCTTGAATAGTTATAATTATGCAAAAGTTTGTAATATTCCAGGTATTTATATAAGGACCAAAACCTAATAACGCTTATTGTTTGCCACAAGCAAATTTATATGAAAATATAAGAGCAAAAAAGTAAAATAAAAAAAGTTTTACTTACTTTACTAAGTAAAAATGTGGACACTCCCCAGCAGAAATTTTGTTTTAATAATTTCTTTATATTTTCTTATCCAAAAAAACTACATTAAAATCATTTATTAAAATCAGCTTTTTAAGCCCAGTAGTTTTTAACCGATTGTTATTATTTTTTTTTTTTTGAAGGGAAACGGCCTATAGGCGAATATCTTACACAGGGTGATTCATGAGGAAATGTCAATACCTCAGGTACGTAGTCAGGGTCCAAAACTAAACATAAAAGCGTATACAAATATGGGTCCGCAAGGCCTTCGTTTTCGAAATACAGGGTGTTAAAATTTGTATTTAATTTTTCTATTTTGTAAATAAAATCTATGATAATGTAAATATTTGAGTAAAAATTGTTATCCGGGGGTTTTTTGGTTTGTGAATCTAATCTTATTACGGCTCTTACTTGTAGGGGGAGCCACCTACACGTCTTTTTACTATTTTGAACAATCACAACTTTTTGGTACGGCCCTGTATTATATTTTTAAGTAAATTAAATAATTGGTTTGTCATTTTACGTCAAAAAGGTATACCTGTTATAAGTTGATATGAGCTACCATTTTCGAGATATTTGGATTTAAAAAAATTACGACGCATCTGTTTTTTTATAGCAAAATTAAAAAAAAAATAAAACAAAATGTATAATTAAACAATAGGTATTTTAATTTTTAATAAAATTATTGTTTTTAAATTATGTTCGGCAAAACATAAACTATGTTTTATAATTTTTAAAAATTAGTTACTTCTAAGCACATGTTAGCTTTCTGGTGAACACCCTGTATCTTGGAAACGAAGGCCTTGCGGACCCATATTTGTATAGACTTTTATGTTTATTTTTGGACCCCGACTACGTACCTAAAGTATTGACATTTCCTCATGAATCACCCTGTATTTTAAGTTACAGGAAGTATAGAACTTTACAAGGGGATTTATTTAGAATTTACCAAATTGGTTATAATGCCTGGGTAGTCTAGTCGCGAAGTGTGTTTCCTACGAAAAATAGTTAGAAGGCTTCAAAAAATATAAGCGATAGCTCTTTTAACCCAGATAACTCAAGAACCATAAGAGATAAAACAAATTGCAAAAAAGATCCTTGGAAATTTTCGGTATAAAAATCCGAACTTCCAGAGTTCTTATTAATTGCAAAATTTTAAAAATTGATGGTGTATTGAGAACACTGAAGAATTTACTTTCGTTGAAAATTTAATCTAAAGTTTGGTTGTTAACAAGTTAGACAATTGTTAATTAACAAAATTGTTTTGAATAATTTTCGTCTTCATTTTACCTTAAAAAAATGTTTAAATAATTGCCGTATAAATTATTCACATCGTGAAGCTTTTCTTATATGCATTCTTAACAAGGTCACGCCATAAAAGTTTTAAAAAAGGAAATACTTTGTTTATAATAATTTTATAAGTTTGACAATATTACTCCGATTCTTATTTTTTGTCAAACCGCTGTGTTCACACATCGTCGTTGTGGTTGGGCCCAGTAGGATCTTTTGGAACATACGCTAGAGTTGCTGGTTATTGGCAACTCTTGTTGCCACCGTATGGAATGCAATCCAAAGCTAAGATGAACACAAGGCTTTAACTCAAGGTATTAGCATACCGTGCTGATGAGTGAATGACATCCTGTGCCTTAAACAGGTGCCTCTGAGATACAGGGCGACCTCTCAGAGTATCTGGCCTTACTGCGGTAATGCGGGGTTCTGCCGTGGTAGACTATTACTTCCCTAGCTCCAAACAGAAAGCGGACAACCGCTTTCATAGGAGAAAAGTGACAAAGGTGCGCTGACCGTAACGGATACATCCGTTTCGAGAGGTGCTACTCAAGGTCACAAGCAGACAAAGGTGCGCCGACCGAAACGGCTGAATCCGTTTCGTAAGGTGCCCCTAAAGTCACCGGCGGCTGTTTCACGGGGAAGGGCTAATGCATCCCAAACAAACAGATGCTTAGGAAGGGTTCCCTGAATCCAAACAGTGGGCGGACAGAGCCACCTTAATAGGAAAAAGGGTTCTCTGGCTTTAAACAGAAAGCGGATAGGACCGTTTTCATAGGATAGGGCCGGAGATGCGGCCTCAGAAAGAACATCTGGTTCCTGTAACAAGGACTTGGTAGCTACTCACGTGACTAGACCGGGAAAGAAGGGCATGGTGGATCTAATCGTCTGCTCGTCATACTCTCCAGGAGACAGGGACACCAGAACACATCAGAACACATTGTGCTCGTGTCCGGTAGCGACACGAGTAAGAAGAGATGTAAGAACTCTCTCCCAATCTGGTATCGGATTCATTAGAAGTCCGATCCTATTGGGAGAAATATAAAAAGGTGTGAGCCACAATAGAACGAGCGGTCGCAGTGGAGGGCGTAAAAAGTCCACTCACTTTAAACCTACCTACCTAATAATCAATGCAATTTTTATTGGCAAAAAAATCTCAAAACGCATTCCTCAAATTTGCATTCCGCATCAAATGAGCTATCGCTCATAGTTTTCGAAGCCTTCCAATTATATTTCGCAGAAAACACACTTCTTGACTGGACTATTAAGTACTGCTTTTTGGCTTGCTTTAATCAAATGGCTCAAGCTTCCTTTAGGCACGCAGAGAAAATCATATGAAAATTAACAACAAGTCCAAAAATTTTTTTCACCAGTACACCCAAGTACTTGGCGGTGAAAAACGACGCAGGTATAACGAGTTTTTTTGTTGTTGCTAAGTATGTACTTTGACCACCACAGGTCACGTTTTATGTGTAAATCCAAAAAAAGGCTTTAGTAATCAACCTCAGGACGTCAAAAATATTTTTGCGGCAAGGTGAATGTCCCTGTGGTCCTCTGGAATAGAAAAACGGCTTTTCTCGCCGAAGCAATCGTTTTTCGGAAAAGATTTATAGCTCCCAAAATGCGTGATAAAAGCTAGAACCAAAGTCAGTGCCTTAAGTAAGAAAAAAAAAAAATAAAATATATATATATATATATATATATATATATATATATATATATATATATATATATATATATATATATATATATATATATATATATATATATATATATATATATATATATATTATATATATATATTATATATATTTATGTGGAGTACAATTTTGAAGGAAAGTCGCTTAGTTATCGAAGAAAAAAAAAGAAATCACTTTTTAAGACATTTTTTTATGGTCGGTCGAGAACTTTTTTATTTCGAAAAAACCCAAAAAAAAATCGGTTTCCAATAAAACACGTTTTTTAACATCTCCACTGCTATATCTCTAATAATATTCATGCTATCAAGTTTAATTTTTTTAGATTAAAGTAGATACAATAGCGCTTTAAACAACGTCCCACTTAAAGCTGATTTTTTTGTTAAATTTTTAAAATAGTACGAAACTCAAAATTGTTATTTTTAGTAGCGTAATTTTAGGCAATCGAGAAAAAAGTTTATTATTGAAAATTTATATATACATGCTGCGTAGCTAATGTTTAAAAACAGTTTTTAAAATAATTTTTTTTTATATTTCTTTTATAGTATTGAGTCAGTGATATTTTTTTAATGACCAGTCATATTTTTGCGCGCTCGGCTTAGCAAGCCGGCCGACTGCAAAGATCTTACGGTCCGGTGGGAGTGTAGTAGTTTAATATTTATCAACAAGTTTAAACGCAGATCTAAGGGCTGCTTAAGTTGTTTAGAAAAGGAACAATTTAAATATCCAAAACAAGTGGGTGGATTTTTAAACCCATACAAAAAATATCAATCATTTTTATTAATTACCCACCTAATTGGTAGGTTTATTAAACTTTTTTTTATTGGTTGCAGCTAAAGAAACCACCCACGGAATTCGTTTTTTTTTTGATTATACATTCAAAACTTCATTATTTTTGAAACATTTTTTGCAACAAAAAATTGCGGATGCTTTATGTCTTTTAATTAAATTTGAGAAATATACCTAGTACATAAAATATAAACTAGGGCTTCGCTAAACATCTTTTTTAAACAGGAATATATAATTTCTTTTTTTTCCATATAAAGAGATGATACGATGCCGTTCTTTGACATATCTGAATGCTGCTTGAATAAGCAATGTTGCCAGACATTTGTAATAATTTGTTTTTGTTATTATTAAAGGTTGTTTGTTATAGAAAAAACTTACCAGAACTAACAAACAACAACTTTCAAACTATTACCCAGTAACTGGCTCGAATTTTAAATATTTTTGATTTAATGAAAACTATCCTAATGGTAATGGCAAAGATTTTTATTATAAATTAATAATATTTCGTTTAGCAACACTGTAAACGTCTCGAAGCGGTGCACGTATTTATTACATGTAAATCGTAAATACTCAAAATAAAATGTCAAATAATGACCAATTTTTAGAATTTTAATTGCGCTTTTCTTGGTGATATCCATATCATCCGCATTTTTTTGCCTTAAATAATAATACTTAAAGTATATTTTACATTGCAAATTTAAAAATCGTCCAATTCCGTGGGTGATTTCCTTTACCAGACCCAAAAATGTAATATGTAAGTAATTATTTAAGCGCTTCATTATTAGCATTTTTTGTAAATTTAATCAATTTCTGCCTCAAAATCTTTAATAATGTTATTGCAGGAACGAGATTTACACTCCTTACAACATTTTAGGCCTTTTTTCATACAAGTACATGTTGGAAATTCAATTTTGCGTTGACATAAAGCCTTGCACTACGTATTATGGCAGCAGCTCTTAATAAAGTTTAAATTTTGGACATTTCTTTAGGAAGTAAAAGATCTATCTGTACATCACTACCAATACTCGCAGAAGAGGTAGATATTGTCAAACTATTTTTGTGCGATTTTATGTTTCTTTCAGATATGTAGTGGCTGTAACATAATTTATGATATTTTTTACCAAACGCAAATTAACCTTCATAGCCACGTAATTTAGATATCTTATTAATGTCATTTCTATTCCTGGCAGCTTTATTATTTTTTGATAGGTAGCTTTTCTACTACCTAAAAAGATTCAGTACTATGTAAAAAATATATACCCTTAACATTATTTATAAGGATAAAATTGAAATTCGTATTTTGTTTCAGTACAAAATATAAACTAATATAAAGGTACCAACTATACTATGTAGGTACATAATAATATTTAAATTACTTGTTTAAACAGATTTTTTATTTAACTTTTCTTTTTTTTATTTTTACTATTATTGCAAAAAAGCACATTTTTCTAAAATTGAAACTATCGCATTTAAGTTTAGTGTCACAATAATTTGAAGGACCGTCGCCACTGTCTGATTGCTAATTATGATAATAGTTTTGAGAATTTGTGTAAGATTTACGACAGTCTTTATGAAATTTTATTTTAATTTCGCCATTTAAAATATCATTTTTTGACAGAATTTCTTTTGCTAGATTGTCCTGCCTTTTTTCAGCACTTGATAGTAATGATAACAACCCTTGTATTCTAGGTCTTTGTAAAACAGATTTATATCCATTATACACAATTTTTTTACAAATAATTCGCTTCATTGTTTTAAAATTCTACATACATACAGCACACTCTAAATTTCGACTGCCACCACTACTAATATATTACTAGGCACGCTATTCGCATATTGGTCTATTGGGTCCCGATATAGTTATTTTCTAATAAGGGCGCAAAGTGATACTTTTCCGCACGCCAAAGCAGTTAGACGAACGACGCGAAGCGGAGTTCGGATAAGCTTTAAGTGCGGAAAAGTCACTTTGCGCAAGTAATAGGAACAAGACTTTTTCCACTTGCGAATACTTTTTCTGCGAGTGTTTTATTAAAGAAAATGATTATTAGAAATATACGAATATTTCAGTAAAAATTAAAAATCCAGAGTAAATAATTAAATTTGTATTTTAAATGATAATACAAAAAAAATATTATTAATTATTATTAACAATATTAATGTTAAAAGTAAAATTAGTTGCATGTCAAATGATTTCTTAAGAAGGTCAATGATGGTTCGCTGCTCGATGTTAGGACGAAATCTTGTGTTTTAGTTGATTAAACAGCGTCTGTGGAACAGGACATTTTATCTGGCTTCTTAAGAGTTTTTGGCTTGTTGCAGTTTAAATTTTTTTTACCTAACCCCTTTTTGTAGCCTGTTGATTCTTCAATATATCCCTCGGCTACCGTTGTCGATTTCCAACCGCCTAACCGCTTTATATCTATAAGTCCTTTTCCGGAATTTGCAAGTAACGTTTCAGAAGATCGCCGGAAGCTGTGGCCGGTATATAGCCCTGGATTCGGCAACTTTAAAAATGCTGCTATCTCCGAAGGCATCTTTCCAAATATATTGATCCCAACGCATTGTTGTGTGCAAATTCCCCTTTTGAAATATACGAAAAACCGTTGAGGTGTTGTCGGTGGCCGTAATGCTGTATACTTCCGATATAAGTACAAATACTTTCCGTAGTTGATCTCTTCAGACAGGACGAAAGTACGTGAGGTATAGGTTTTTGCGTCTGGAATCTTCACAACAATTAGGTTGTCTTTGTCTTCCCGTCTGCAGGCGCCAGCAAGTCCGAAAATGGTCGCAATTTTTATCAAAAGATAAATTTCATCAGGTGCTTCATTAATAAATGTAGATATTTCTTCTTTTGAAAAAATCCTTGACTTTTTTGGCCGAAAGCCTACATTTTGATTCTTAATAAATGCTGCTAACTTATAAAACTTGCGGATATCTACATTTTTCTTGATCTTTAAAACACTTTTTAGCATGGAGTATTTCGACCATAAAGTATTTAGACCAAATTTCTTTGCTTAATTTGAGAAAATAGGCTAAAAGTACCTCCCCTTTCAAAGTTCTAACGCCTTTTTCTTCACACCATGTTTCAAATGAATTATACTGTTTCTCGTACTTTTCTTTTGATTTTGCCGGCAGGAGCTCTAAGTTGGCCAAACTTGCGGCTTTTAAAACATCGTCTGGCAATTCTTCCTCCATTCTTAGAAACTTATTTTAAACTTTTTACCGAATTTTCTGATGCTTTCGTGACATTAGAAAATGTTTGTACTTGTTGCTGCAGCAACAAGAAAAATTCTTTGATTTTTTATTGTTTAGCATGGTGTCTATGAAATACATGGTGCATGGAAAAATTTAAAAATGATAATGAAGAAAATTGATATGGGATATTTACTAAGCGCCAAATGTATCTAAAGTTCAATAAAGCACAATAAAAGAATATGTAGAACCCTTTTTTTTAAATATTATTTCATCCAGAGGTTATTAATACATTTAAAAATCGACCATAAATACGGCAAATATCCAGAACGAAAATGCGTGCGCAAAGAGTTTCCGTGCGCAAAGTTAAACTTTGCGCACTCATTTGCGTGCGCAAAGTAAGTACTTTGCGCACGCAAGTAGAAAAATACTTTTTTACGTCTGAAAAAAAACGCTGTTGCCAAACGATACGCTCTAGGTAAAAAAAAATAATTCAAAAACTTTTGTTATTAATTGGCTATATTTTCTTTGCTGCATGTATAAAAATACTTTCCAAAAATAAAAAAGTTTATCGATTGGTGAAAATTTCAATACAAAAAATATATTTTTAGTCTGTCTATTTTTAAAGGAATAAAGTAAATTTCCCAAAAGTTTATAAGTTAAAAGCTCTACAGTATGAGCTTTAATTTGCACAAAAGATTTTTTTTGGTATCTTTATAGTTTTAAAGTTACTGGAAAGAAAAAATATTTTTTTAATTTAAAAAAATCAGTTTTTATTAATTTAAAAAGTTCGAGACCACAAAAAAATGTCGTAAAATACGATTTCATGTGCCCGGTGACATACTTAAAGGAACCTAACTGGTTTGACCTGGTTCTACGCCAAAGAAAAACGACACGATAGACTCACAAAATTACTCCGCTTATTAGCCAACTGAGTTTTAAAAGGGTAAAATTGTTGGGCTATAGTAAGGGTAAACGACATCGTGAAAGGCATAACCTACAATTTGATATAAAAAACATGTGCATCGAGTGATTAAAGTGATGGTTGGGTGATTGCTTATGTACGGTCGTAGGGCACTTCGTATTTTGTTTACAGCCAAAGCTACATTAAAGATATTATAGAGCAATATACAGTGAGGCCATAAAGTCTGGAAAAGTACCTTTTTCAGGTAAACGAAGCACCTGAGTAAAAAACGCTCGGACACGTGGATTTAGTTTTTAGGTTTAAAATTTTTTTGTAAGAAAAGAATTTATACAGGGTGTTTCAAAAACAGCAGGGCCGGTATCGACTTCATTTTTTTAAATGGCACCACCTGCATATTTTGACATTTTTGGATGTTACGGACAATTCTAGACACATTTTATGTACATTGTCCTATGCCTATCTTCAACTGTTTTCGAGTAATCAAGGTTACATTCCATTATTTTAGAAAAACGAAAATTCAATTAAAAATAATTTATTTCTCTTTGTAAACAACAATTAAGGGCATACTTTAACGTAACAAATGCTGAAACTGTTGCCCGTTCACTTCTTGGCAGTATCCTAACCAATCGATGAACTCTTGTTGCACGTTGCGAATAGAAGAAATTGGGATTTGTCGAATTTCATCTCGTATACGATTTTTTAAGGCATCGATATTGGGAGGCCTATTGAAATAAACTTTGCTTTTTAAATATCCCCATAGAAAATAATCTAGGGAAGTCAAATCCGGAGATCTGGCCGGCCACTCGACAGGGCCACGACGTCCTATCCATCTGTTAGGAAATATTTCATTGAGATACTGCCGGACAGGTACAGCGTAGTGAGGAGGTGCGCCGTCTTGTTGAAACCACATAGTCGGAGTGGGTAAATCGGGTTCATTACCTGGATACAGTTGAGCCAAAGCAGGAATTAACTCCAGTTGCAAAAATTCTAGATAAATTTGCCGGTCAAGTTTTCGTTGAAAAATACGGGCCTATAATCCTGTCTTGAAATATTCCAGCCCAAACATTAATTTTTTCCGGATACTGCGTGTGAGTCACTTGAGCCCAATGAGTATTCTCTTTTGACCAATACCTACAGTTTTGTCGATTGACACTACCATTAAGAAAAAACGTAGCTTCATCGGAAAATAAAATATTTCTACAAAAAAATGGATCCTTGTGTGGATTTTCGTTATAATTAAGTAAAACATCTAATTTCACATTGTCATCTAGTTTTGGCCTACCTGTTCTAGGAAGGTCTTTTACACAACCATGTTCACGGAATTTTTTAACAATTTTGCTGACTGTAGATTTTGTAATAGTTTGCTCCCGATCTAGAAGGGCGTTATTAAAAATTTCACAGACTTCACCCAAATGTCTTTGGCGATCTCCCCAGCCAAAAATCATAAGGATTTCGATTCTTTCTCGTTCTGAAAGCATATCTAATAAGATTAGTTCTCATACAGTATATCACAAATTGACACAGTGATAACTAAAACAACAGTCAAATGACAATTAAGGTACCAAAGGTAAGGTAGAAAAATCGAAGTGTCGGACCGATTTAATTTTGCAAGCAATTAATGTGCCAAAAATGTTACTTTTCAAACCTTGATTACTCGAAAACAGTTAAAGATGGACATAGGACAAATTACATGAAATGTGTCTAGAATTGTCCGTAACATCCAAAAATGTCAAAATATGCAGGTGGTGCCATTTAAAAAAATGAAGTCGATACCGGCCCTGATGTGTTTAAAACACCCTGTATAAATTCTTTTTTTCAAAAAATTTTAAACCTAAAAACTAAATCCACGTGTCTGAGCGTTTTTTACTCAGGTGCTTCGTTTACCTGAAAAAGGTACTTTTCCAGACTTTATGGCCTCACTGTATTTACCATTTTTTTAATCTTAAGAATTGCTTACGAAGGTTTCAACAATGCCCAAGTACGAGGTATCGTAGGTGCCGCGTGTTAAAATGTTTAACCCATTTTCTTCTACGTCCTCCAGTAATGTCTAACTAACGAAACATGCAGATATTTATTTTAAGGTTCCTTTTAGCCAAGGCGGTAAAGCCTCAACTGGCTTTATCAAATATCTTTACCTTTAAAATACTCCTATTTACATCTGAGCATTGCATAATTAATATTAAAAAGTTCTTAGAATTTCCTTAATTTTAGACCAAAACTCTAACAAATTTAGTTTTAATTTTTATTTTGTTTTTCATTTAAGTCATCTTGGTAACGATGGCTGACTTGCCACCAAAACGGAGACAATTTTTGGAATTTTTTTGAAGGTTTTTTCTTTTTCTGTTTTAGGCGATCTGTCAGTTCATAGGGGTCAATAAGACAGCACACTTAGTTCGCTTTACCACAAGACCAGATCCGAAATGGTCCCATTTTTTAGAAACTTTCCAGGCAGTAACCCAACAAGAACTCATTGGTAACTAATTTGTTTCAGAAACACTAATAGCTTTTTTATTTTAATAAAAAAAAATAAAAGCCAAGTCGACTTGGAATTTCTTAGAGGTAATGAACTTTTTGCGAGGACAGAACCCATTCTCTGAGACCAGTGTCAAAGTGGTCTTATCTTTTATAAAACCTAAGAAATATTTGGTTGAGAATAAATAAACTTGCCACAAAAATAAAAAAACATATAGCACAGGAGATGAGGGATTTTGGAAAGGAATTTTTTTGTCCTGCATGGATTAACTTGAAATTTTCACAGAGGGTAGGAAATTGCCCAAGGATCAAAGTTTATATCATGTCGAGGTGTGCTTTTATCCTGGGGATGGTTGCCACCCCATCTTGGGGGTGGAAATTTTTTATTACATTCTAACTACAGAAATCGATAAAGAAAGTAATTCTAAGTAAAAAATGTTCCATACATTTTTTTCGTAAAACTAATATTTTTCGAGTTATTCGCGATTGAAAGTAAAAGTTTTTCGACGAAAAAATCGACGTTTTTAATGGGGTTTTCACGAATAACTCTTAAAATATGCATTTTATTAAAAAAAAACAAAATTGTAGCTTATAAAAAAACTAAAAAAAAATGATTTTTTACAATTTCTCTACAACCAATAAAGACCGAGCTACGGCTTGTTAATGGTTAGCTTTTGTTCGTCAAATGTTAAATTTAAAAGATTCAAAGTCAAATAGCGGGTAAAGTTTGCATTTTTCAAGGAAAATATATAGGGTCTTTTTTAAAGTATATAATAAGACCTTTTTTTAAAAAACAAAAAAAGATTTTTTGGCATAAAAATTGAGCGAGTTATGATAAAAATAAGGTCGGTCCCTACTTTTTTCTATGAAAAGAACATTAAAAACAACCTTCTAATTTCCATCTTAATTAAAATAGATGCGTACCCTTATGCGATTCTTTTAATATATGTATTAATAATACATTCTAGAAGTTTAACCAAATTAAAATGCTTAATTTTAGAAAAATTGGAGCTACATTTAAAAAACGAAATTAGTAAATATTTTAAGCAACAGCATTCTTAAATAAAATCACTATGGTAAATTCATCATTTTTTTAGGGTAAATATTATTTTTTTAATTTAAGCTTTACCAAGGGTTGATTTTTAAGGGTTGAAATCTTTTAAAATTGTTTTCTAAAGCATAAAACAATCATTAATTAAATAATCCAAACCAAATTTTACCCATCTTAAGGTTTAAAATGTTATTCCATAAGTTTTGTCAATTAGGGTAGTTTTCATCCTTAAAAACAAACAGCGCACATCACCATAAAATAGAATTTAAAGTAGAGGGTTAGAAGCGCCTAATTCCAAATTTTTATACAAATCAATGCAGGACACAAAAATCGCGAGGTTTTGCAATTTTTTAGCTTCATTTCTGGGACAATAATTATTTATCATCAAATCGTTTTAATATGTCAAAAAATTTTTTTGTAAATCTCATAAGTGGTGGTTATTAAAAGGTTGAGTTATGGTAGTTAAATATTTATTATACCGTTAACTGTTAAAATATATTTTTTTCTACAATAAAAGCGTTATTAAATAATTTTAAAATGAAAAACATTTTTTTTTGGAATTTCGTTATTAAGGGTGATTTTTAAGGGTTGAAACCTTAAAATATAATGTTAGATATAACTCACAACATAAAAATAAATTAATTCTACATATTTAGCTATGATTTTAATTTACATAAGGTCTATTTCTATGGTTTTTTAATTTTTTAGCATAAGGGGTGGTTTTTATCCCCTAAATATAAAAAGCACACCCTAAGCATATAAAAATTTTGATCTAGAGGGTAAAAGCAACTTAATTCCAAATTTTCATAGAAATTGAAATTGTACAAAAAAATCCGGAGGTCAAACAGCTTTTTTCTTCCCATCCACTGTACTAATATTTTTAATTAAATTTCTTTATATTTGGAAATTTTACACAGTTTACATGGGTTTTAAGGACACTAAGATTTTTTTAACATTTAGTAAATATGGTAGGCGGTATTGAAAAACTTACGTTTAGGTCCATAATGTTAACCCCTTTGACTTGGCATTTTATTTATTTTCCAAAAAAACTTCACCGTTAAGTTATTATTTATTTTTCTTTATAGATACCTGTAATAATATTTTAAAAACTACATTGTAATAAGCCACTATTTTATAATAATCATTTATTTCATTTACTAAAAATTCAGTTCTGTTTAGTACAAAATATAGGAGAGTAATTAAAATAATTAAACGCTTTGGCAACTTTGGTGGTATGAAGTTGATAATTGCTTGCAAGGGTTAACGAAGCTTTGGTGTTGCTAACTTTAGTAGTTACTAAAAGTTTTAAATTGGATTGTTTTAGGGAAAAATTTATTGGTTTATAAAAGATATCTAAATAAATGGTCATCCCACATTGTTTTATTAAAAACTTAAACCACTATATACAAAAGCTAAAAAAATTACTAAAAATTTATATTAAGCGCCTGTATGTGAAAAAAGGGATAAGTACAAAAATGTGAAAATTGCGTTATTGTAAATTTAAAAATAATTAAAATTATAATTTAAATTTTTCTTTAAAACATTTTGCCAATCTTGAAAACTTTTTAATTAAAGAAGTTTCCAGAATACTCAAAATATTTTAAGAGAATATTTAAATTACTTTAATTATTGTTTAAGTTACATAAACTTTGCTTGAAAGTGTTAGACAATGTTATGGTTTCAATAACACTAAAATCTTGGACTTCCATTGTCTTTATTTGTTATTTGTTACACAACGTTTCGGTTAGTAATGTATCTTCAACCGTTTTCAAGTGATAACTGGTAACCAGTTGAAAAAGGTTGGAGATACATTACTAACCGAAACGTTGTGTAACAAATAACAAATAAAGACAATGGAAGTCCAATATTTTAGTGTTATTGATACATAAACTTTATTTTCACATTTTTTAATTATCCCTCTTTTTTTTCCCATACGGGCGCCAATTATTTTAAAATTATATATTACATAAATAAAAATTTTATCAAATGTCTAAAATTTTGTTTAAATAATATAGATATATTAAGGAGAACTTTTCAAAACTATTTTTTTTTCGATATGGATTTGCGAGCAACGGTGTTTTAACCTCGCAATTGGCTAAACAAAAACTTGATGAAGGAACAAGTCAAGTAAAAAGAATGAAATTAACAAAAAATTAAGGTTAATTTCCAGACTATAGGTTTAACAAACAAAAAAAAGACAAGAACCTAACTTAAAAATTATTTGGCAGTGCGTCTTCATGTGTAATAAATTTTATTAAAGTATTGTTTCGTTGCAAAAGAGTTATTAAAAAGGTAATGGTGTTAAACGATTTTATTATTAACTAACTGAATTTAAATTGTTATCATTTAGCAAATGGTTTGTTCACACATTGATAGATGGCATACATTCTTTTAAAGAATATATTTTGGCCTCTTTCTGATAGAGGATGCACAACTTTCTTATTTTTTTTTATTAAGAACTTTTTTGACAATAACAAACACAAACAAAAAATATCTAATTTGGTGTAGTTGTTTTAAAGTTATGCGAGTACATACATTTCGGCGATTCATTTTTATTTATATAGATAAATAGGTAGACCCTGTAATATAAAGCACAGTACAGTACCACTATACACCCAACCGCTGTGTTAACACGTCGTCGTCGTGGTTGGGCCCAGTAGGATCTTTTGGAACATGCGCTAGAGTTGCTGGTTATCGGCAACTCTTTTGGTGTTAGCATACCGTGCTGATGAATGAATGACATCCTGTGCCTTAAACAGGTGTCTCCAACGGTGCCTCTGAGATACAGGGCGACCTCTCAAAGTATCTAGCCTTACTTCGGTAATGCGGGGCTCTGCTGTGGTGGACTATTACTTCCCTAGCTCCAAACAGAAAGCGGACAGAACTGCTTTCATAGGAAAAAAGTGACAAAGGTGCGCTGACTGAAACGGATAAATCCGTTTCGAGAGGTCCCACTCAAGGTCACAAGCAGACAAAGGTGCGCCGACCGAAATGGGTGAATCCGTTTTGAAAGGTGCCCCTGAAGTCACCGGCGCCTGTTTTACGGGGAAGGGTTAATCCATCCCGAACAAACGAGTGCTTAGGAAGGGATCCCTGAATCCAAACAGAAGGCGGACAGAACCGCTTTTATAGGGAAAAGGGTTCCCTGGCTTTAAACAGAAAGCGGGTAGGACCGTTTTTATGGGGTAAGGCCGGAGATGCGGCCTCAGAAGAAACATCTGGTTCCTGTAACAAGAACCTGGTAGCTACCCACGTCACTAGACCGGAAGAGAAGAGCATGATGGATCTAATCGTCTGCTCGTCATACTCTACAGGAGACAGGGACACCAGAACACATCAGAACACATATTGTGCTCGTGTCCAGTGGACACAAGTAAGAGGAAATGTGAGAACTCTCTCCCAATCTGATATCGGTTTCATTAGAGGTCTGATTCTATTGGGAGAAATATAAAAAGGTGTGAGCCACAATAGACCGAGCGGTCGCAGTGGAGGGCGTAAAAAGTCCACATTAAACCTACCTACCTACCACTATACAAGTATAAAATTACTTGACATAAAAAACAAGATAATTGATAATTTTTGTTTTTCGACAATTTTTAAAAATTACAACTTGAACCTTTTAAGAATAAAAAAGTGTTAAAGGTGGGCAATTTCGAGTTCGACAAATGATATAAAAAAAGTACATGAAAGTGGCAGTTTATTATGTCTTGAAAAAAATTTTTTTTTGGATATTTTTTTAAGTAAAAGCCAAGAAAACACTTTAAAAAATGTCTTTTAAAGCTTGCCCATAGTTCAGAATAAAGTAAATATTAATGCTGAAATCTATTATACTTAAAAATTAAACCAATTATGTTATAAATTTTTTGCCAATATAACATCTAAGTGTAGTTTATTTTAGATTTTCAACAAAAACCTAAACGACTTAGAAAAGCGATGTTACATGTAAACACGCCGGACAGATGTCTAATAGATCAAAAGGAGAGTGCAGAACTTATCTGTTGTACTTCCACCATTAGTGAAGGGAAAGCCTGTAAGGTAATTTTTGAAGTCATATATATATATATATATATATATATATATATATATATATATATATATATATATATATATTATATATATATATATTATTATATTTATATATATATATATATATTATATATATTATATATATATATATTATATATATATATATATATATATATATATATATATATATATATATATATATATATATATATATATATATATATATATATATATATATATATATATATATATATATATATATATATATATATATATATATATATATATATAAATACAAAATTATAGTACTTTAGTGATAAATAAAGATTTAGTAAGGTTATAATTGCACTTATTGTTAAACAATTATTTTGTATTTTAAAGCCATGAAAACTATAAAATATTTATTTCTTGTTAGATTTGATAAAAATAAAAGTTTCACAAACGGTAAAGTCATCACACAAAAGTTAATACAAATTTGTGGAAATAACACAAGTGACTTGTCTTTACTTTTTTGCGTACAAAACTCCTAACTCATCCTGTTTCGATAGATTTTGGTTACATTTTACCCATTCAAGGGAGAGAACCATCCCCAAAATGTTTTTAAAAATGTTTAACCCTTATATAATATAATTGTTTTAATTTTTCTGGAATTTTTAACCCGCCAATGGAAATATGTTTAAAAATTCTACTAATTTGTTAACTGTAAGATATTTTTATCTTCTCTTTTCCAGTCGCTGTAACATGCTCCAAAAGAGGAGAATTTAGGGGTTACTTTTTTGCAACTTTGTTAGGTAGCTTGTCATTTAAAAACAACGAAAATCCGTTTTGACCACAAGACCTTCCTACCACATTATTTATCCTTACCTATGTGTCTGTTCACTACACAAAGGCAAACAAATTTTTGGCTTACCCTGTACAACATTATTGTTTAAAACGTACAAACTGACAATTCAGTTTGAAAAAATTGGTAAATAGAAGTAGTTTAAGTAGTCAAAATTGCCTCTTTTTTAAATATTTTGCCACCCCTTTGCCGCCTCTTTTTTAAATATTTTGCCACCCCTCTTTTGCAAATTACCACTTAGTTATGGTAGAAGTTTGAAAAGATAGGGGGTGATTACATTAAGAGTGATATACCTGGGTGTATAGCTTGCGCCATTAGCCAAGTTGCTTATTTAATTTGGAAAGTTAAGTAAGTGGCAATGAGGGGAAGCAGGAAGTGTGTGTTTAAGAACGAAATAATTAGTTCGCAGTAAGTTTGTGTTTGTTTTAAATGACTTTATATTTATCTGAGTGCCAAGTTTTAGAGATAAATCAGGTACAAAAGTTAGGGTGTACAGCGTTTACCCCAAACATTAATATTTTTCTGTTTCAGTAATAAAGGAAATATTTTTTTTAGTTCTTTTTACTAAATAGGTAATTCTAATCATAAATTATCTAACTTTAGATGTGTAATTGCTAATTGCATTTATAGCAAGTTTACGCGCTAGCGCGCACTAAACAAACAATAAGGTTATCCAGCATGCGTACTTGAAATAAACGACCAGTGCCGGACTTGGCAATTTCTATAAATTATTAATTAATTTATTTTTATGAAATATATTTTTCTACTTGCGTGCGCAAAGTACTTACTTTGCGCACTCAAATGTGTGTAAGTCCCAAAGTAAATCCACTTGAAGAACGTCTGGAAAATGCATCAACATCAGAAATCGCAGCGAAAAAACTGGATGTTCATATGAAAAATCGTCGATAGAGGTTTGGTAGATTAGCCAATAGAGGTTAAGTAGAAGCCCTAGGTATTTTGATAGGCAGATTAAACAATATTTTGACCATAGTTTTGTGTTTTAGAAAGCTGTATGCACAATGCCGCATTTGTTAACAATGGAAAGAAAAACTTATTTAAATGTGACCTCCTTAGAAACATTTAAAGTGTTCTAAAAAAAAATATTTTGGTCATTGCTTTATCACTATGAATAAACTTTGAGACTATTACGCCTATAAGTAGTAAGAGTAGGGTCAAAAAATTTGCCAAGAAGGTGTTAAAACAATAAACTTAAATTTTTAGTGTAAGTTTTAGGTTATAATCTGACCAGCTAGAAGTAAAAATGCGTAAAAACATCTGGTTTAGTCGTCTACTGAGACCGAATAGCTGCAAAAAGTTGCAAAGTCATCAACGTCCGTATTCGCACGTCAACGCACAAACGATCACAATATAGGCTCGTAAGTTAAATTTCGCACAAGCTCCGTGGCAATGGATGATGGTAGGTCAAATGTTTTTGTGCGAATAGCATTTGCCTAAATTTGCCTTTTTAGCAGTTCGCAGCTTTCTAGTCTTAGTGGACGACTAGTCTTACGAAATAAAAAATCATTTTTCATCAAGACAACGCACTCTCTTACACAGCTCAAAAAACCTTGGCGATATTCAGTGAATTTGTTGTTAGTTCAGATAATTGTTGCAACATCCACCCTATTGACCAGATTTGGCTCCCTCTGACTTCTGGCTGTCTCAAAACTAAAATGCATATCTAGGAAACGATTTTTATTGAACAAAGCAGCTGTAGAAGCGTATTTCGATAGTCTTCGGGATTCTCACTTTAGGGATGAAACTTATAAATTAGAAAATTGCTATATTAAAGTTTAGAGAAAATATATTTAATAATAAATTTATTTTGAACCATAAAATTTTGTTTTTCTTAACAAAAAACAAAACTTATTGAATAACACGCTTAATAAAACAAAAAGAAAAAAAGAAGTTTTTGTTTACCAAAGATATTAAAATAATACAATTTTCTAGACGCAAGAAAACTTCCAAGATAAAAAACTAATTTACATAACAACCATTGTATATTTAGTTTTTTTTTGCTCGTCTCTATATATAATTACTTAGAGCAGTTATGCATAAAAACCAGTCACCCAAGAAAAAATAGAAAACCACGATACAAGAAAACAATAAGAGAATATTAAATATATACCTACAACCTACAACTTACATAAATGGAGAGCACGCTCTTTCCGACAACAGATAAAAATATCAAATAATATCTTACTTTATATCTTTTACTGGCAGCGACAAAAACATATTACATTTTTATAGCGTTATTAAAGGCCAATAAATGGTTCTTATATCAGTCCCGAAATCAATTAATTATTTCGAATTTTATCGGTTTTCGCTGTTTTCTCTTCGTTTATGGTTATTTAATGTTTTTGGCCAAATTGCAATTTAAAAAAATATATTAGAAAATTATGTGTTCTTAAAATATTTTTACGCAAAATAATTATGCAGTGTTTTTACCTCTATCCATAAAAGGTCCAAAGCGCTCTTATTTTATTACATACTGTGACGTTCGTCTTAGTGCGTTACAATAAAATGTAAAAAATAGTTATTGCTTTACAACCTTTGTCATTTTCTTTAAATTTTAAATAAACACATGGTCCCTTAATGTTTTTAATATATTCTCTTGGCAATTGTTAATTTATGATTATCGGCCGAGTGATGAACGCTTTACTAAAGTAAACAATGGACTTAACAATTGTTAAATTTAACAAAGGGTGAAAATGAAAAAACTTGACAACGCAGCACATTTTTAAACATTTTATGGTAACTAGATAACAATAAATAGTTTAGTTTGGAATTTTGTGTTCAAAATCCATTAAGCATAAAAAAGGTTCAAAAATAATTACCTTGTTGTTTCAACACTCCACCGAAGTAATTTTATATAATATTCATCAAAAACAATCAACACAATAGATAGCTCAAATGACCAATACTGCAGAACTTCTTTAAATGGTTTTTAACAGGTTCTCTAATATAATTCATTTCTACTACATTTTATTGATATATTCTGGTGGGTAGATTCATTTTTATTTTCCTAGAAAATTATTGTTTTAATTTAATACATTTTATTTATTATTTACAAGAATTTTAAAACTTACTGCTCTTTATAATTTATAATCCATCTATCCTTTTTAAAACAAAAGATCTAAAATCATTTTATGTTTATTTGTAGGTATATTTATATATTGTGTTTCTTAGGTTAAGGCGTGTCCAAAGCTATAACTTGCGGTACTAAAAAAAACCGTTAGAGACCCGATGTGGTATAAGTCCATGTACGATTTCACATTTTAATTGCCCTTTTTTATTGTTAAACTTTTCAACTAGAGGCAGCCTTACAACTTGGTCATGCGAACACTCCACGTAAGAGAAAAAAGAATAAGAGTGCAACATTTTCCCCTCGCTCTACGTGCTGAGTGGTTGGCAGCGGGGCATGCACTATTCCCCGCCGACTAATCAGCAACTGAGAGAGAAAAGTTGTACTTTTATTAGTCTTTTACACACACTGAGACGTGATCGGACATGTGGCTTGGTAAAATTGATTTTATAATGCAAGCAAAAACAATAGGACATTATAAATTAGCGCCTAAATCATTAAATTAAAATATTCTGTATGTCTTGCGAAAGTGCAATCTCTTCTGCATCGCAAGAGATGCAAAATGTTTTAATGTATATTTGCGCTGTTTAACCATGAACATTTTTCATTGCGATGACAAAATTTATTTTCAATCCAGTATGTTACAATCAAGAAAAAGACCGTATCAACTTTGATTTCTGACAAAGGTTGGACAATGGGACATAGACCCCGCCACATCAGCACTAACAGTTGTTTTTTTTTTTTTTTAACCGCATGTTATGCAGACGCCTATAAGACACAACTATAAATATATCTATTATTAAACATAAAATGATTAAGGGGAAAATTTAAAAAAAGGGCAAAAAATTTTTTAAATTTAAAAATTTTCTTGGGCAAAAATTTTTTTTAAAAATTTTAAAAAATTTTTTAATTTTTTTAAAAACCCTAACTTTTTTACCAAAAAATTTTTAAATAATTTTAACCCACAAAATTGTTTCAAAATTGAAAAGCCCAGACCAATTCCTAACGTTTTTTTTTTTTTTTAACCAGTTATAGTTTACCCCAACCTAAAAACAAAAATTAAATATCCTCTTAATAAAATAAAAATTTTAGATCTTTTGTTTTAAAAAGGTTGTGTAAAAAGGATAGATGGATTATAAGTTATAAAGAGCAGTTAGTAATAAAATTATTGTAAATAAATAGTTTTACTGATACCTATGTATTAAATCAAAACATTAATTTTCAAGGTAAATAGAGCAAATTTTCGTCTACTCTAGATGAATCTACATACTGTGTAGTAAGCATGAATTATATTAAAGAACCTGTTAAAAACTCAAATTTAAAGAAGTTTTACAGTATTGGTCATTTGAGCTATCTATTGTGCTGCTTGTTTTTGAAGAAAATATATAAAATTACTTTCTTTGAGTGTCGAAACCATTTTTTTTATATTCAATGCAAGGTAATGGTTTTTTATTATTATTTTTTTAGTGTTTATTTGATTTTGATTGCAAATTCCTGAACTAAATTATTTTTTACTAATAGTTAACATTTAAGTTATGCCCTGTTGCCAAGAGTGTTCATTTTTACCTCTTTGTTAAATCTAACCCATTGTTAAGTCCATTAATAACTTTAACAACGCGTTCATCTCACGGCCGTATGACTATTAATAATATACACAAAATAGTTAAGTATAGGTTTTTTCTTTTAATGGGGTCCAGAGACTTGCCATTGATTGTTTTTTTCTTGAAAAGCGAAGCAAGATAAAAAAAATATCAAGAAACAAAAAAGTTGTATTTTTAGTTGCAAAAAAGGTTTCCCTTTAGACGCCACTGGACTTAATAGTTTAATAGTTTTAATTTAATTGGACCTAAATTAGACTTCCATTTAAAAAGATAACACCTTAGACGAAAGAAAGAAAAGACATTATTAATAAAATCATATAAGGGGAAAAAGGATAGAAGATAAATTAGGAAAGATCAGGGCAACATTCTTCAAATTTTTGCGACATACCGCGTTGAACATTGTTAGGATAGTTAACATACCTGTTTATTTTCGCAAGAAGCGGTAACGTAGGGGAAGGTGTTCTGACGTCAGTATCTACGTCATTACTTTGTAACCAGTATCTACCGCTATCGCCACTAGTCAGGAGGAGCGTTAATAATGGTTATGTCATAATTCAATTTAAAATAATGAAGGATTCGCGGCTTTTCTATTGTTTTGGTCCTTGTGATGTTTTTTTTTATAGTTTAACAACTATTTAGATTGCAGATTTTTTGGTTTATTAGTTAATTTCCAAATGGATAAATAAGTGCAATTATATTTAAATCATAAAGAAAAAATTTACTTCTTATAGTTGACTTGGAAACAGCTGATATCTTATTAAAAAATTTGGTTTATATATTATCTTTTCGACTTATTTCTTAACTCTCCAACCTTACATTTAAATTTAAACTTAAAAGTGTATTAAACGATTGGTATGTAAGTTGACATACGTAAACCGTTTCGTTTTTGCGAGGATAGGCGGGTTGCGTAATTACATACTATACTATTACTCAGAGCACCGGCGATAGAGGTTGCTCTGATTCGCAGTATAGATTATAGTGACAATACGCCGTTTTCCCAAAATACTACACCCCAGAGCGGGTTAAAAAAATTTTATAAAAAAAATGTAAATCATGTTGTATCACTATGAAAATATGTTGAAATTCTTTGGATGGGTACTTTTAAAGGGGTTTAAATGGGGGTTTTATTGCCTGCATAAAATCCTCAGACAGGTTTTTTGTTTTTAAAATTCCCCAAAAATTATAAATTATTTATTGATACAATACCTGTTTTAATTTTTTTTCCCTTTTTAAATTTATAATAAAAAAAGTATAAGCATAATAACTTTTGATAGATAAGTATAATCACGAGGGGTTATTTCAAATACGTAGAAGGAAGTATTTCAAGTTCTCAAATGTAGGTTGTATCACAGTTATGTATTTTAAATTCTTAAATTAAAGTAAATCAAACCATTTATTTATTTTTTCCTTTTCTAATTATTAAAAAAAAACCTTTTTTTATAAATACATGATGTACTTTTGTATCTCTTAATATAAAAAAAAAAAAACTCATATAAATAAAACAACTTAAAAGTTAAAAAAAAACGGGTATAGTTGATATAAAAAAAAATTATGCAGATAAAAAGAATAAAATAAAATACCTATTCTTATGAATTTGCACTACGTCTATTAACAAGGACCTTTTACTTAGGTTTTTAGGTTTGGGGTTTCCTATTAAGATTTTTCTTTTGGCCCTTTCCCCAGCCTAAACCCCTTTTGGAAAGACGTGAGGCCAGGTCTTTGTGTGCGCCTACTAATTGATGTCGGTTGCGTTAATTTTTTCCACCCAAATTTTTTTTTATATTAGCAAATGTTTTAATAGTTCTGGGGGTTTTAATTTTTTTTAAGACATTTATTTAGTGAACGATAATGTTTGTTAAGTCTGGTGATATTTATTTTTAACCTTTTTAATAATTTTTTAAAAATTTGGCTACGTAGATATAATAATTTTTTTAAAAATAATGTCATAATGGAAAACATTATGAATATGAGATCAATTTAAAAAAATTTAAACAAAAATAAATATTAATAACTAGGCTTTGAATTACTCAAATAATATTATATTTTTTTTTTTGTTAGATAAAAAGGGGGCGTGATAAATAGGGTCCAAAAAAAATTTTAAAAAAAAAAATAATAATATTATTAAAGTTCATAATTACCCCAAACATTTTCACACTTTTAAAAAACATACATAGCATTTTAAACATTTTTAACCACCGCTCTGGGCCGTATATATTATAGCGAAAATTTAATTGGCACTACAATTATTTCTCGGTTCAAAACCGCGGTTTCTAATAGTAAGTATGAAATTTTCGAAAGGCGGGAAAAAACACGGTTAGGGTGGGGGAAAGAACTGCTATAACCAGTGTTAAAAACGGTAAGTCGCGAAAAAATCCTTATTGTATGGAGCCTTGCCGTTTCGTACAGTGGAGTACGGTTTGTGTTAGAAGTTTCGATTAGATATAAATTTATTAAAAATATTAATTTTTAAATCGTTCTTATTATGGTGAGCTTTTTAATTTTAGTTTATTAAAAAATATTGATTAGCAACATAAATAGTGGTAATTGTCTCGAAAGTTGCCTCCTCTCGGATTTTGTAGAAATTTAGTATACGGGAGTTTCTTGGGGCGCTAATTACGACCGCTTGAAACATTTCCCATCATGCATTGCAGGATTGGAATACCTTCCTATATATTATCTTACTCATTCCTAAATAAAATAGTTTTGGTATTTATACTCCTCGTTCTATTTATTTTTGCTTCATCCAGGATTTTTATTGTTCCATAACGTATACGAATTTTTAAAAATTTTATTAGGATTAATTTTGTAAGATCCATTTAATGGTTATCATTAAGAATGCCACCATCAAAAAGATGGTCTCCAAAATAATTTAATATTTTTGGGGAAATAGTACGAATGATTTGAACCACCAGCATATCCATTAAGTTATTTATATTTTTATTAAAGATACTGGTTGTGTCATGTACAATTCTAAAGACTTTTTCCCCTGTCTGGCATATTTCTACCACTATAGGGCTAGCATTTATTAATTTTTCATAAGCTTTTCTTAGTTGTAACTGAGACAAAGGCCTTTCGGTTTCTAATAAATTTATGCATTTTACATAAGTCACACAGTTTTTTAAACTCCTGGCCACAAAGCCAGAAAGGTAACCAACAATATCTTCCACATAAAGCGTGAGGCTCCATGCTGAAGATCCCAAATAAGTTTGAATGTATAATTTGTCCCACAATATTATATACCTACTTACACAAATTCAAATAAAATAAAACAAGTACAATGCATAAATAACTTTTGGTCTTGTTACTTTCCTTTAGGCTATTGTAATTCTACGCCACCGACCTTTGTAAAAACATTGCCTAGCGATCAGAACCTAACTTACCTATGAAAAGACACATCTTCGTGTAAACAGTCCAATTTTTTACACAAAACACATTCACGCACCATTTTAGAGTTTTTAATATAAGTTTGTAAAAAGTTTTAACATATAGTTTTAATAAAAACACCACTTAAAGGAAACCAAAGGCAACGTCGCACTATTGTAATCTGTTCGTTCCATTTATCAACGGACAGGTTGTAAAATTCGTGCGTTGAAGCGGCATTGCCACATTCCGCCCGCAAAATTTCCTTTGCGGGCGAAATGTAGCAATGCGAAACGTATTTAAATAAATAAAAAAGGTTTTATGTAGCAAAATTTTCTTCTAATTATTTATTTTTTAAAGCCAAATCTAGTTATCTATTATTTTTATGCCCATTTTTTATTATAAATATAGAACTTAAAGGCAATTTTATTAAGAAATGTTTAAATTTTTTTTAAGCTGGCAACAGAGAGTATCGACTTTAGTTACGCGTTACGTTCTTTTCCGATGTCTGACCGTAAGTTCGTGTTTATTGTGTTATCTTTACTTTTCAATAATCTATGGATAACACTAAAGAAATTTAAGAAAGTCAGCTACAGGATAATTAAGATTATTTCAAAAACATGTATTTCTTAAAAAATATAGCACTCTATCTTAAAAACTATGCATTTTTGGACCCACATTTATAAAAACTTTTTTTTTCAATGAGGAATTAACTTGCAAAATTTGGTCGTGCATTTTTCAAACACCCTGTAAATTGCATGTTTTTATAAATAATTCCGCTGCATCTTGTAGCCCGGGTTAATAGTCCATTGAAAACTACGGTAAAAGGTCGGGAAACGCTGGACTTGACAAGACCACTTGTCCCTTATGTATTTTGGGGCGCTAATTACGAAAATGGGGGTTAAAACTTGCAGCAATGGTCGGAACACCCCTAAAATTGCAAAAAACGTCCCTAAATAGGTGTGGGTTTTGTAAAAAATTGACGTTTCCAAAACTAAGTCATCTTATATGTTTTTTAAGTCGCTGATTTCGAAAATCGGGGTGTCGAGACTGGAAAATTTGTGTTACACCTATCACATGCAAGAAACACCCCTTCCGAGGGGTTGAGAAGGGGTTTTGGAAAAAATTGCAAAAAATTCGGATTGCGTTGCACCCAATTCTGCAAAGAATGTAAAGGCAGAGACTGCGAGAATAGCGAAAAAACGTCGACTATCCAAGACTTTGATGAAGACGAAGACCTTGAAGAGGAAATGGAGTTAGAGCTTATGCCAGAAATATTGATTTAGGAAACTAAAAATCAATGGGATCCGAGTGATTTTTGCGATTCACAGATACATTCCGAAAAATATATAAGATGGATAGTTTGCGAAACGTCAATGTTTCCCAAAACCCACCCCTTGGAAGGAGTGGTTCTCGCATGTGGGAGGTGTAACACAAATTTTCCAGTCTCAACATCCCGATTTTCGAAATCAGCGACCCAAAAAACATATAAGATGACTTAGTTTGCAAAACGTCAATGTTTTCTAAAACCCACCCCTTGGAAGGGGGGTTTCTCGCATGTGGGGGGTGTAACACAAATTTTCCAGTCTCGACACCCCAATTTTCGAAATCAGCGACCTTAAAAACATAAAAGATGGCTTAGTTTGCAAAAGGTCAAGTTTTTTCCAAAACCCACCCCCATTTAGGGGCGTTTTTTGCAATTTTAGGGTGTTCCGACCATTGCTGCAAGTTCTAACCCCTATTTTCGTAATAAGCGCCCTAAAATACATAAGGGACAAGTGGTCTCGTCAAGTCCAGCGTTTCCCCACCTTTTACCGTAGTTTTCAATGGACAATAAGTTGATTCTGGTATAAACTTAAAAATTTATTCGTTTATTAGGAAAAGTTCTAGCGCCCTTGGCTTTTTAGAAGTGTCAACACTTATGTCTTTTTTTAACAGTTGTTTGCAATTTTTAAAATACATATTAATTTTTAAAGATAGGGCTTAGTTCTGTAAACACTATCTTGCCAAGTCCAATTTTCTTATTGGAAAATATTCTCTAAGTAAATCGCCAGATTTGCCAAAAGGGACCTTTTCATTTTAAAGTAGTTTCTCTTTTAAATTTAAACAATATTTAGGACAAAATCAAAATAATTCCTTTTTAAATTAATTTCACAAGACCTTTGTGATGTGTGCTGGGTGTCGGACTAAAATTTTCCGTAGTATTTTTTTCCACTGAACACGAATCTGAAGTCAAAATGGGGGGTCAAACAGCAAATAATCGAGAAAAGGCATAATTTCAGATATTAACGATTTTATTTTTAATTTTAAACGTCAATGTCTTAAAAATTATAAAAAAACACGAAACTTTATATAACATGATGTATTTTTACAAAATCCAACCTTTTTGTCTAAATTCATTATTTTTCAAGTTATAATCAAAAAACCGAATTCTTAGGATTTTTCAAGGTATACCTCTGAAAAAAAAATTAATAATTTTTTTAAATTTTTGTATTATTTCTGCAAATTTTGGAATTAAAATAAATAAAATAAATGATTTACTATCAAAAAAATCACATTTATAAAAAAACAAAATTTCTATTCTGGACTGGAATTTCTTCTCAAAACTACATTTTTGCTTATAACTCCTTTATTATTTATTTTATCAAAAATGTTTATATAAATTTTTTAAAGACAATTTAAAAAGCTCTCTTTTTTGTGTTATGATTTTTTTTTGTATCTTTTGTAGTTTATATAGTCGTAGTCCAAACATTCCGTGGTAGCAGGTTTCTGCCGGTAACTTTACCGTGTCGGTTTTTTGGGTTATTTTCATTTTTTTTGCTGTTCGACAGTCAGTTTTTGTCTTTAGATTCTAGTTCAGCGAAAAAAAAAATGCAAGAAAATCTTAGTCCGACACTCAGCACACATTTTTTTTGTGGGCCTGTGTTTTTATTAAACATTTCTGGTTTCTAAAAATAATACAAAATACTAATATATGAATAATTATAAAATAATAAATAATCTAAGCAAAGTACAAAGAACTTTATTTGCAAAGATCCTTGTAAAGGTAAGATTTGTATGGGTGAAACCTATAGACGATCGGCTAAATGCATAAAAGAGACTAATAAAAAAAACAAAGAATTCATTTAATATAAGGTTTATTTATTATTTAGAAATAGTGTACATTTTACCCTTTTTTTTCGCAGCGTTGTTATCGGAGGTGTATTTTAAAAAGTATAAAATGTTTTTGAATAACAAGCATACTTTCTAATTACAGAATAAACTATAATACTTTTTAAGAAATATGCAAAATTTACAGCCGAGTGATGATCGCGTTGTTAAATTTAGCAATGGACTTAGCAGTTTAGAATGTTTAACAAAACGTTACTGTCATTGTTATTCAATGATTTTAGTAGGCAACCTGTTAAAATCTGACATTTTGTTAAACATTCTAAACCGTTGTTAACTTTTAACAACGTTTTAGAATGTTTAACAAAATGTCAGATTTTGAGAGGTTGCCTACTAAAATCATTGAATAACACTGACAATGACGTTTTGTTAAACATTCTAAACTGCTAAGTTCATTGCTAAATTTAACGACGCGATCATTACTCGGCCGTTATTGTTATTAAATAAAGAGCACCTTAGAGTCTCAATATCGGTTAATTTAAAAAATACTTGGTTGGCTTTGCTTGATACTAAGGTAAATTCAGGAAATCTCTCACAATAAATATCTGCCATTTGTGACTTTGAGTCAAAAATTTAAAAAAAGTTTTAATATTTTTTTGCAGATTTTTTAAAGCAAAATTTAAATAATTTAAATTTAAATTTATTGTTTAATTTTTAACACATTTTTAAGCTTATTTTATATCTTAAAAACGGCTGACCGTCTTGGTAACGAAACGTTGGTAATTTTTTTTATTTTTTAAAGTATTATTAAGTTTTTTTTTTATGTAATCTTCTAGTATGGAAGAGCCTAACTTTATTCGTGCGCAAATCTATCTCCTGAACCTCTTACCAAAGAGGTCGCTATTGGCAAGACTGACAAGTAGCTGCGGAATATTTTTTAATAAACGAATTCGCCACAATAATATAAAATATATCTTCAGTTTTTTTCTAAGCTAGCAAGATACTAACTATTATGTAAGTGGCATAAAAAATGCATTTAAACACTAAAATATTATAGCTAAAAACTTGGTCTTTAATAAAAAAATAGGAAAGTTTTACTAGTTAGGAAAATAACTTTAAAAAACATTTTGCACCCTAAACTTTTCGGCTTCGCGTGATACAAAGTTATAACTCAGTTGTCCTACGATATAAATTTCTACAAAGTTCGCCAATTTATTATACTCAATTGCCTCCTGACAATCTTTAATACGGTTTTACTAGTTTGGAGCTTTTTTATATTTTATTTACAGTTAATGTAATAGAGGACTTAGGAAAATTTTATTTTGTTATCGCTCTTAAAAATGTCATAACTAAAATTTTGGTAAAATCAGGATTTTTTTTCGATAGCAACATCTGCCAAAAATAGGCTTGCTAATATAATAATAGTAATTTACGTTACAAGGCCGGGATATGGTCTATTAAAGTACAAGTCTAGATGTTTACGGACAAGGCGACGGAGGAGCCGAGTCCGGAATTTCTAAATGAGTACTTTAATGACATTTCACGTACACGGCGTACAACTTTTTATTTTATATTGTTTTATCTTTTTTTTGATAAGTAAGTTAAAGTGTGAATATTCGAATAATATAAAGGTTTCAGTATTGTCAAAATAAGGTAATTAAGGTAAACCTAGCTACAATAATATAAGTTATTGATCTAGTTATCTTTAAATTGGTTGCTTACAGTAACAAAATAGCTGGTTGATTGGCATTGCCTTATCTGAACGCGAAAATTAAAAAAAAAGTTCTGAAGCGACGGCGAAATTTATTCCGGTCAAGTTTTCCGGAAGATATTAAAAAGAATATGAGATTTTTTGTGAATGGCGCAAAACTTCCAATGTAGAGAAAACAGTCAACGAAAACAACTCTTTAGCTTCAATTAAATTCTGAAATATCCCGGTTATTACTAATGCTTCATCCTATTTCATATATTGCACAAAACACAAAAAAATATATATTTTGTCATTTTGATAATAAAGCAATATATTTAAAATAGACATAACTTTTAAGGTTAGTTTATAAACTATAAAACTGTGTCTTGCGCATGCTTCTTTCAATGTGAAGGTAATTCTACTGCTTTTAACCAAGAGAAGCACGTTCTTCCAACTCTTGGAAAAAGTGATCATTCTCTTGAGTTTAAACAATAACCTAATTACCAATTTTAAAAGAACCAGACCCACAGTGCTCACGAAATGTTCATTATTCTCTTGAGTGGAGAATAGAGGTCCAATTTATCTTTACAGCAATTTTTCTAAACGATCTTTTACCTTTCCCCAATGCAATAGTTTACACTCCTTAAAGCCCAGTTTTTTCGATTTAGCCGACCTCGTAGAACTTACCGCTTTGAAGACAGCACAGTAGAACACGCTTTTTAAAACACCCTCTGTATCCGCATATGGCTTGTTTTTAACAAAAAAAAAAAACGAAAAAACCACTAGGCTGGGCAATATTTTAGGCTGGCAAATAGTCAAAAAATGTATTTAAAAAATTCTTAAAAATATTTGTTTTATTTTATGTGATATTGATTTATAATTTAAAACCTTTTTAAAAACCGTTAAATAACCTTAATAAAAAGTTTTGTATTTCAGAAACTACTGTAAACATTTTTATTTCGAAAACTATTATTATCTTATAATGCAATTTACAATTGCTATATTTTACGATCGACATTTTTAAACAGAGGCTTAAAAACAGAGTAGATAAATATATATAAAAACTAATAACCCATGAGAAATTTGGAAATCTCGGAATACCGAAAGAAATAACAGCATCTTAACGTCGTACCTACAATATCAAATATATGGCAAACATGCCTTTTTAGAAAGAGATAAAAATATCCAATAATATCTTACTTTATATCTTTTACTGGGCCAACAAAAACATATTACATTTTTATGGTGTTATTAAAGACAAATAAACGGGTCTGATATCAATCCAGAAATCAATGAGTTATTTCAAATTTTATCGTTTTTCGCTGTTTTCTTGCTTTTACGGTGTTTCGGTATATCCGGAAATATTGCTGTATAATTCAATAAACAACAAAATTGTTTTTAAAAATCTAATTAATAAAAAGCCATAAAGGTACCAATAACGGGATTTATAATATGCAAAGCCTTAAAGTACGATAATATTTAAAACAATTGGGATTGCAGATAATATATGTTTATCCAACACCTGCTAGTTATAAGAGTCATTAATTATGCCAATTTAGGCAGGTAAATAAATAACAAACTAGTGTGTTGTAAACCATAACCCACTAGTGGGTGAATGGTTTACATGGTAAATTTATTTTATCTTACTGAAAATAACAATTGATGGAATTTGAGCCTTATCAGTCTGAGATTTCGGTTTTTATACTTTTTTTTTTTTTTAATTCACTAATAATCTAAAAATGAATATTGCAGCCGCAGTAAAGATCCAAATTTGGCGGATTTTGGTTCTTGACATTCTTTATGATTGGTTACGATGCCTAGAGTACGGAGACCTGTACGATTTCGTCAACTTAGTGAGTTTGAGAGGGGCCGTATAGTGGGACTTCGGGAAGCTGGACTTTCTTTTCGGGAAATTGCAAAAGTGTAGGCACTGTTGTTAGGTGTTGTCAGGCATGGCTTCAAGAAGGCCGTACGCGAAGAGCAAGGGGCACTGGACGCCGCCGTAGAACAACAGACCGTGAAGATCGTCGCCTAAGATTATTGGCTTTAAGGGACCGTTTCTCCACTACCAGGTCCATTGCAAATGAATGGTTTACAGAACATGGAAGACCTATTGGCATGCGAACTGTTTACCGACGAATGAGAATTTTTGGCCTGTTTTCATACCGACCACACCAGAATACCGACGTAATCGCCTTGAGTGGTGCAGGAAAAGGTCACTCTGTGATCAGGAATGGAACAGTATTGTCTTTAGTGACGAGTCTCGATTTTGTTTAGGCATGCCCGATGGTCGAGCCAGGGTTAGAAGGCGATGTGGTGAAAGGAGAAATCCACAGTTTTTTGTTGAAAGACATGTTCATCACACTGTTGGAGTTATGGTTTGGGGTGCTATAGCTTCTGGTTCCAGGTCACCTCTAATCTTCATCAGAGGTAACATGACCGCGCAGCGTTATATCCAAGAAGTTCTAGAACCCCATCTTTTACCATATCTTGACACCCTGGCAAATCCAACTTTCCAACAAGATAATGCCCGACCACATGTTGCAAGAGTCACAATGGACTTCTTTCAACATAATGATATCACATTGTTACCATGGCCACCAAGATATCCCGACTTATCCCCAATTGAACACGTGTGGGATATGATGGGTAGGAGATTGCTCAATTTGCTACGTCCTCCTCAGACTCTGGGAGCACTTCAAGAGGAGTTGCCTGGAATGAGATACCACAGGAAGACATTGACCACCTGATCAGAAACATGCCTAGATGCGTTGGAGAATGCGTAACACATCGCGGTGCATCCACACATTAATAAAGGTAAAAGGGCTTTAAAGCAATGCAATATTTTAATCATTTACTTATTATGCTTCTTAAAGTACTTATACAAAATTTTGTTAAAATAAAATCATTTAAACTGGGTGTTCGGATTTCTATGTCACTTAGTATAAAAATGTTTTGGATGAACTGGATATTGTCAAATTTTCCATATTTCCACTGGAAGTTGAGGACGAGGTTTCTATGAGGCCAACCCAAATGCTTGACTGTTTACTGGTCTTTTAAATTTTTTTTAGCAATTTCAATTTTGTTATAGACGGACTCTTTAACGTAGCCCTTCGCTACCGATAATGATTTTCATCCTCCATGGCGTTTAAGTGTTGGCATGTTGCTCCACCCATTACCTAGTAGGGTAACGGAGGATATTCTTAAACAGTGGCCGTTGTATAATTATTGATCCTTTAGGTTTAGATACGCAGCAGTTTGTAAGGGTATTTTTGACATGGTATTTATACCCACACAACGATTTGTACATTTGCCATTTTTATAAAAGCCACGGCTGTGGCTGGAGTTTTTTGGTCGCAAAGAAATGTATTTTTTACACAAATCAACAGGGTTTACTGGAAATCCTTCTTTAAGAATAGTAAAATTCTTTTATTTTTTCAATGTTTGTATCTGGCAACACAACAAATAAATTATTTTCTTTTTCTTGAACATTTTAAATGGGTTAACTCATCAAAACTAGAAGCCCCAGTAAACCCCATAATTAAAGCTACTTTTATTCGTAAATACTCACTGTCGGAGGCCTGTCGTATAAAGAATTTGATTTTATTTATTTCCAAAGTTTTGGAGTTTTTGGGTTTTATCTTTGGGATTTGGTTTTTAAGAGACTAGTTAATTTGCCATATTTTAGAATGTCGATTTTATTATACAGATAAAGGGTCCAGAGAAGCATAGAGTATTTAGTCCATAAAGACTATGAACCTAATTTTTTCTGTAAATGTTAAAAAAAAGCCAGCAAAACGTTTTTGTTAATTCTTTGTACCTATCCTAAATCCATTCGTTTTTCAAAAACTTTGCACTGCTTCTCATATTATCAAGATTTTTCTGGTAATATCTGCCACTTTTTCTGCTTATGTATAAATGTCCTGCGGCTCAACATTCTCATTAACTTCTTCCATTTTTCAACTTTAAAAACCGCTTTTGGCACAATGGAGTCTAACTATGTCAAAATTTATTTAAATAATTGCTAATAATATTTTAAGTTTCATGGCAACCAATAACTACCTACTTGAATCCGAGCTTAAGTGCTCAGACTAAAGGTGAATTTACACTGTGCAAGCAGCTGCAGCATAAACACCAGACATCGGGAAAAAATATTTATAAATCCTGCTTTAAAAAAGACTCATTCCCAAAAAATATCTGTTTGTTTTTGTGATTCTTAAATTAAATCTGCTGCTTGTGTGTTATAATTTCTCAGTTGTTGGATAAAACATTGTATGCTACTCCTGTTTTCTAGGTAGGTAGGTAGGTTTAAAGTGAGTGGACTTTTTACACCTTTTTATATTTCTTCCAATAGAATCAGACCTCTAATGAAACCGATATCAAATTGGAAGAGAGTTCTTACATCTCCTCTTACTCGTGTCGCTACCGGACACGAGCACAATATGTGTTCTGATGTGTTCTGGTGTCCCTGCCTCCTGGAGAGTATGACGAGCAGACGATTAGATCAGTCATGCCCTTCTCTTCTGGTCTAGTGACGTGGGTAGCTACCAGGTCCTTGTTACAGGAACCAGATGTTTCTTCTGAGGGCGCATCTCCGGCCTTACCCCATGAAAACGGTCCTATCCGCTTTCTGTTTAAAGCCAGGGAACTCTTTTCCTTATAAAAGCGGTTCTGTCCGCGTTCTGTTTGGCTTCAAGGATCCCTTCCTAAGCACCCGTTTGTTCGGGATGAATTAACCCTTCCCCGTGAAACAGGCGCCGGTGACTTCAGGGGCACCTTTCGAAACAGATTCACCCGTTTCGGTCGGCGCACCTTTGTCTGCTTGTGACCTCGGGTGGCACCTCTCGAAATGGATTTATCCGTTTTGGTCAGTGCACCTTTGTCACTTTTTTCCTATGAAAGCGGTTCTGTCCGCTTTCTGTTTGGAGCTAGGGAAGTAATAGTCCACCACGGCAGAGCCACGCATTACCGCAGTAAGGCTACATACTCTGAGAGGTCGCCCGGTATCTCAGAGGCACCGTTGGAGACACCTGTTTAAGGCACAGGATGTCATACACTCATCAGCACGGTATGCTAACACTAAAGGGAAATCGTGATTTTTCTTAACTTTTTTTGAGGCGTATTTCAACTTTAGGCTACCAATCTCACAGGTGCCTTAATAACTAATATTTAAGTGATATGGTTTTAAATAGATCCAATGTTTTATATATTTTTTTTAGTTCCCTATACTATAATCGTGTAAACCTTGCATAATAAGGGCTATTATTGCATTTTTGGTATACGTTAGGGCGTGCGCGCACTGGGCGACGTATCGCACTACCGCTACTACCAAGAGGTCGCGACGGCAACGAAAACCTCCGCGACGTAGAGGCGGCCAGTAAAGCGCCGCGACCAGCGAGGTACACAATGCCTAGTTTAAGTAGCGCACTGGTAACCGACGCGGGCGGAACAAAATTTTTCTTCTCTGAACCACGTGCAGTCGGTTTGAAAATAGTGGCTTCGGTTGTCGTCTCGTTGGGTTTGTTGCATGGTTGAAGACTTTGTGATGGCGTCCTAAAAAGGCAACGGAATTCGATAATAAACGCTTATTATGGAGATTGAGAGCCGTTCATCCATCTGGGATTTATCTTGCAACGACTACAGAACCGATATGTTGAAAACACTGGGAGAAGTTAGCGGATATTTTTGAAGGCGACGGACTTAGTGATGAAGAAAAAAGGAAACTGGATAAGGATAAACGACTTTAATTAAATTTTTATGTACTTAAATATACATGTGAGATAGCAATATA